>VUQR01018685.1:57944-71639 GCA_015108515.1 Hemichromis elongatus | reverse complement strand
TTTCCTTTGGTTCGTGTTATATTACAATAAAAAATTACAAGCTAATAGCACCTTACTGTTCCAGTTTCGCAACAACTGTTAACCTGGAAAACTCGGGACTGGTCTGCAAGTTGCAGCGTTTAGATCGTTCATATAGGAAGGCACGATGTGTGCACATGTGTGTCTTGTGTGCACATAAAGAGAAAGATCACTAAATTATTACTGGATGTATCACATGCATGTCTGTTGATCTCTTTGCCTGTCATGTCTATGTGCGTGAGTGTGTGTGTGTGTGTGTGTGTGTGTGTGTGTGTGTGTGTGTGTGTGTGTGTGTGTGTGTGTGTGTGTGTGTGTGTGTGTGTGTGTGCATGAAGGGGAAGGAGGAGGGGGATCTAGAACAGGTGTTTTAAGAGTACCCATTTGACTCAGGGTCTTTTCACTAATTAAGTTTAGGTTCTTTATGCGCATATGTATGTGTGCGTGTGTGTGTGTGTGTGTGGGAAAGCTTTCCTTTTTTCGCTCCCTCATCCTATGATTTTTTTTTTTTTTTACTTTTAAAAAAAACACATTCGGTCTGCCCAGGTTTGATCAAAGCCCTTTGAAGCTGGCATTTACCTTTATTTTAAAACATGCAAATCCATTCAATTGTGGCATTTACGATATTTCCAATATGTCGAGAGTTGGGGGATATTTGTAATTTTTTTAACAATGCATTCTTTTATGTGTTTATCAAATGACAGTTGCCATTTACAGTCACAATGTAACATATGCATATCAAAGGCAAACACCTTGCCTACAACATGTCTGATCAATAAGCTAAATCTAGAAATCAAAGGTATTATTTTAAACATATAAACTTTCCCTGTCTCATCTTATGACTGTATAACTGCATTTACTATCTACCCACACAGACAGCGAGCAGGTTAGGCACAACCCACAAGTCAAACATAAAATAACTTCTGTTTCAACATTGCCATTCATTATTATTGAGCATTATTTACTATTTAGCAGTTACTGAGACTTATTGGTCTGATTTTTATCAGGGCAGTCTAAGTTGTTGGAGACATGTTTTTCACACTAACACAGAGATTGCTTTAAAACAGAGGTGGTTGAGTCTCTCTGTGTGAAAATAGTCGTGCTTTCACCAGCTGGGAAGATGGTCTTCTGCCTGAGTGGGAGTTGTTGGCAGAAATAAAAGAGTTTGAAAAGTATTTTGAGAATGATATTGTTGCTGGTGAGATTTTGTTGTTGTTGTTGTTGTCACACACCATTACATTCAGTTGTCTTAGCAATTTTGTGGACTTGTTTTCTATTTCATATCTGAAACTTGTGAAATGAGATTTGTCAAAGTCCATTTTCATTTGCATAGATATTTGTCACAAAGGCTTTCGTTTTTCCAGTGCTCAGTCTTGTTGCGTTTTGCTTAATCAGTACCTCAAAGATTGCATATTGAAACGAGGGTGGCTAAAGTAACTTCATGCTATCAGAGTTTGGGTTTAGACTAGGATTTTATTGCCTTTGAGATAATTTCCTTTAAGACATGTTTAGTACTCTTACGAGAAATTGGAGCAAAGCGAAGTCACCGAACCATGAAAAAGGCAGAAACAATTTTCCTTCCTTTTTTCTCTATCGTAATGACACTGTGAATAAACAAGCCCACAAACTTAGGTTTAAAATGCACGTCAGGCTAAGACATTGCCCAGTGTGCTCAGTGCATCCAGTCCAAATTTACAATGTGCTTAGGCAAGCTGAATCGTGCCTGCCACCCACAAGCTATTTTCCACCTGCTGCCCACCTATATCAACAATAGTGAAGCAGAGCTGAGGATAAACACAAGTACAGACACAACAAAGTGCACATGGTGGCCACACTCTTCAGATTAACTTCTGTCCATCCTGTTGACTCCTATTGTCTTTACCTGGAGCACTCTGCATCCAACACAATATAGACACCGTTCTGACACAATAGCAGCCTATTCTTTCACTAATGCTGAGATGATGGTTTGTTTCTGAGAGATCAGCAGTAAACAGAGTGGAAGCAGCAGTGCTGACCTCTCTGATAACGTAGGTGAACCTAAAAAAAAAAAAAAAAATCAATTTACAGCTGAAAGATGCTGCAGCACAGTTCATAGTTCTAGGTTGTATTTTTTGGTGCTCCCTGTGAATCTTTTGCATCTATTATCACACAGCTGTTTTTTTTTTTCCTTTTTTATTTTAATGAGCATTTTATCTTTTCACTTTATTTTCTCATTGCTTCCTCACAATCCCGTAATCAGGAAGAGACACGAGGAGAGAGCAAGCGAGGAAGAGGAGAGGAGAGGAGAGGATCGGGTTTCTCAGCCGCTCTGTACCCTAATCCTGGATTTGAAAACAGGATGAGAAGAACACAGGTAAGTACAAACATAAGCAATTACAGCACTGACATGGAATTGGAAGGTGGGGGTGAGGAGCTCGATGGGAAATAGGGAATCTCATAGGTTGAGAGTGGGCGGTTAGTTGTAGGTTGCATATAAATACCTGCAGTAGACAAGGACAGAAAAATGCCGAGGGTATGACAGACGCTGGCTTACCTGCAACTATAACAGTGAGAAAAGACAAGGAGAAGCCTTAATGAGGGAAATCTGTGTAGCTGAGAAACACATTTCAGAAAATGTACCAGTGATTTATCTTGAGCTTGAAGCTCCTGAATATTCATCTTCAAGAGTCTTGGCTGAGGGTAGAGTTGTGACTAAAACTGTGAAGTGTTCTGGATGAAGTGCTGACATCCACTTCTCTAAGAAAGAAAAAGGAAACCTATCACAGTTTTCTACCTGAATATTCCCAAGGGACTGAGGGGAGAAGTATGCTTGAATGAGCCCGAGTGAAAGAGGAAAAGACAAGGAGGCGATACATGAGGTGAAAGAAGACTAGAACGCAGCTAGAAAAAGACAAAGCAGAACTATAGAAGGCCAAAGAAGACAAGACGAAAGGCAGAAGGCAAGAAAGACAAAGTATCCATAACAAGTCACGAGAGAGGAAGGTAAGGAAACAAATACAGAAGAGCAACAATGGGAAATAAGTCAAAATAAAACAAGAGACAGAGAAGCGAAGACAAGAAACGAATCGAAGAGCTGTGTTGAACTTCAGCAGATCGCCATTAAAGAGAGGGCAGGAAAAAAATGGCCTGTCAGGCATTTGGTAGTGACTCTTTCGCCTCACTGACGGGAGATTCCCCCCTGCCTATCATTATGCACCATGGCTCTACCACCGACTGCCTGCCAACCACATCCCATGCTCAAAGCATGGTCGCTGCAGGTAAAGTTCAGGTATTCTGTTATTTTTTTAAAAACTTTTTAAAAGTATTTCTTTGTTCTTTTGCAAAGTTTGTGTGTGTCTTATTGCTTTAAACTATCATCATCCTGTCGGACCACCACAGAGGCCTGTTAGAGTCTTTTAGGGGAAGATTCAGTATTGTGGCATTCTTTACTGTGATGAAACTGTAGATGAACACATCCTGGAAGGGTTCATTTGTGACACATTATATATGCATAGAAATTTAGGGATGACCTAACTGTGTGCAATCATAGCATAAATCACCCTTATCATGGGGCAGAATACAACTGTTCCCCGATAAGGCTGCATCTAGGCGACGGGGAAAATGGATTGAATTAAAAAATACATTTATTCAAATCTAATCCAAATTATGTAAATGTATCTAATCAGCTACATAGTTTGGCCCAGCTGTCTCTACTCAGTGGATAATTGCTTTGAGGATATGTTATCAGTATGATAAACTCCCCAAGGCCTTCTTTTTTTTTCCCACAATGAAGTGTTGTGGAGAAAACTTCCTGGGGTCTTAAAGCCTCCTGATTGTTATAGCTAAGAATAGACAAGATTAGATTAAGCAAAACATGTTTCAACCATTTATATAACAGGGATGGAAACATATTTTGCCAAAAAAACCCATTTTTTTTCTACCAAGTACATTTTGAGGCCGTTGCTCCAAAACACATTGACCTGCCTTGTCTTCTAGTGTGTCTATGGTAATGGCTTGAAATATGGTCATAGGATGCAAATGAAATCTAGTCATAACAGGAGAAGGAAAACTCATAAATAAGGCTTCGATTCTTCTTGGTTGTACAGTGTTATTGTTTATGTTCGAGACCGAATTCGAGAGCGCATCCTAATAATACCACTAAGCATTCATTAAAGCTTGGAGTGAACTCCAAACTGCATAAGAAGCAGAATACATGAATAGTTATTTAATTAGAAGGCAATACTATTTTTGATTCTTTTAAATACGCCTTATTTAATTCAGTTTTATTTATGGAGTGCCAGTTCACAATAAACGTCATTTCAGGGTGCTCCATATTGTGAGATAATCACTTTACAACAATACAGAGAGAAACCCAAAAAATCCAAAAAAATAAGCGAGTACTTGGCGATGGTGGGAAGGAAAAAGAGAAGAAAAAGACCTCAACAGGAACCAACAAGAACCCCCCCGGGCAGCACCAGACTCGAGGAGGGGAGCCATCTGCTACAACCAGTGGCGAGGACAGACAAGAAAAGCAGCTAGAGATGACAAACAACAAGCCCCCTCACACTTAGATTCACAGCGGCACGTAAAGCAGTAGTTTTAAAGAAGAGTGATCACTGGTGTGTGCTCTTTGTTCTGCCACTCCTCTTAACAGACTCATTTAAGTTTGTGCTTTAGAAAGTTACGCAAGGTTATTTTATCTGCATCTAATAGTAAGCGATTTCCTTTTAGTGTCTAATTAAAGTAAAGAAAGAAAAGAAAGGAACTCACTGAAAACTAGCCAAAGTTACTGACTCCACATGTGATGTGATGAGAAAAAGGGTTGTCAGTGTACATCTACATGCCGCAGTAGGCAAGTCATTAAAATGCTTCCACTTGATATGAAATCAAACTAAAAGATGTTAAAGAAAGGTGCTTTATTTGTTTGGGCATGCTTTAAATTTGAAGTGCACTAGGATCAGATCCTGACTTAAAAAATCTCTTTGTTTGTCTCTGTCAGTGTCATCTGGGCTGTCCCTGGGTCAGCCCTCCAAGCGTTCCCACATGCACCTCCCGACTTCCTCCCTGGGCAATGCTCTCAGCAACACCCCCGCAAGCTTACATTATCCAGTCACCCCCTGTCACTACACAAACCAGCAGGCTACCTATGGCATGATGGCAGGTAAGGAGAGATGGTGCTGGGGAAGAAGAATTTGTAAAAACTAAAAAGGCAAACCAGGAGTTGAGTTGATCAGAAAAATCTATCAGCATGTTTTGTATGCATTAAGCACCAGCTTGATCAAATATGGCCTGAATGTTTAATATATAATATTTAGTATAACCTTGAATTTCACTCTTCATCTCTCCATTTTTCACAATATATGTGGGTTTATGGTTAAAGAATCACTCTAAAATCATAGCTTCCTCTTTAATGATATCTCATCATTTTTACAGCACAAAAATTCCTATTTTTTTCTGATGGAAATATTATTTTGCAGCATTTCCAAAGCCAACATTAAAAACAAAAAACTGAAGCTGATGAAGCCTCATCGGGGGAGGGAGCAGTATTGATCTGTTGGTTATGATGATGAGGACAATGACAATCGATTCTAACTATGCCAGGTTTTGGAAGCATTGAAATCGAGCCTCAAATTTGTTAAATTATTCTGTTTCAGTCGTGTGTGGGCTTCATGTAGTCACGATCTGCATACTGAAAGTGCTGCAATGCATTTAGCGTTTAGAAACGACAGGTGTGGCTAACTGAAGACAAGTTCACAAAGTGTCGGGTGCGGATAAATTGGCAGAGTCGAGACTTTTAGGCATGTTTCTGAAGGAAACAAGTCAGCTGTCGCATTGAAGGGTGACACTGAAAAGCAGGACTCGTGCTGATTATAGCAAGGCTGAAATTACGATGTCAAACTAACAGCGATGGCTATCATAGAGGTTTAGATGGTGATGAGTATAGTGCAGGCAGTGACAATTACACTATACAGTAATGGCGATGGTGGTGTCGATAATAAAGGCCTCTGTCTCTCTCTCTCTCTCTCTCTGCAGCACAGGAGATGCTCTCTGCCAGTATTTCTCAGACTCGTATCTTGCAGACCTGTGGTGTCCCTCACCCTAACATGGTGAGTGGTGCAAACGCATTGCAAGGTAAAAATCAGACACACACACATACACACACACATACACACGCTCCTTCCCTCTCCTTGCCTGTAGTTAAACACAGTAAATTGAGCAGAAAATGTGTTTATATTCCATTTAATTTTAAATCTGCTGCCAGTTAAAATCAATTTCAACCTTGATTACCTCGCGTGGACTCTTTAGCGCACTTACTTGAGCTTTTTAGAGCACTTGTTAAGTGCAACTGTCAAAGATGACTCGCCAGTTCCCCGTCCTGCTGTCAGGAGTGGGAGTAAAACACTGTCACGATTGTTGCTACTATTGTGCTGGATAGGATTCTAATCAGTCGTGGTTAAATCTCAGATAACTGTGTTATTACAAACACTTAATTTTTTATGACTGTAATTAGTAACTCTAGTTAAAAGCAGTTATCTGTAACAAAAAAAAAAACACTATTTCCCTTCCCTTCCCTGCTTACTGTTCTTGTAGCCTTTATTAATTGAACATGCCAAACTGATATTGTAAACCAACCAAAATTTTAAAGAGTTCTGCTGTTTTTGTATTGCAGACACGAGCACAGACCTTAAGAAACACGACACCTTATCGAAGTTTCACTCTTTCAGACTGCAGGTCCTGCATGCTGATTCTTTTGAATAATATGAAATAATGAAAAAGGACACAGAAACAATAAGAACACAAACAACCCTTCAAAGTCTTCAGCAGATAAAAAGAGAAAAGAATATCACATTTGATGCATTTTTTTTAGTTAGACAAAGTATAACTGAACTATTTCATATCATATAATCATGTGAGAGTAAAAAGAAAGCACTTGAACCCAAATGAACCCAGAAGTTTTGCAGCGGAAACAAAGAGTTGTTTTTTTTACAGACTCCTCTGCTTGGATTTTAAACACCTGGGCAGAGACCCGGTGGCATCAGCCCACTTCTGCAAACAGCCTTACAAAAATTATATGAACTACGGTGTCAAAGGCTGCACTGATGTACATTAGGATTAATTAAACAGCAGGTACCCACACTTATTACCACCAGGAGGTCATTTGTCACCTTAATGATGTTCCTCGACTGCGAAATGATCAAATGTCTGACTGACGGCTTAAAAAATACAGCTGTAAGCTTGTCTGAGACTGGTGTCAAGCTTCTGACAGCGATGTTTGACAAGACTGACATGAGGTGACATAAATTATGTGGGATGATAAAAAAGGGAAGCTGTATCGCTTGAAAAGAGGAATGCAATGCCAAGCAGAAGAAAAATAAAACTCATGTGTGCGGTGAAATTGATGGTAAAAAATCCTGCTGAATCATAAAATGAGACTAGCTGAAAGCATTCAACAGCAGAAGGACATATTTAAGTTAAGAAGAGAGATAAAAGTTAATGTCATTAACGGGAGTCCTGAATTATGATAGCTGAGGTCAGAGGAGAGAGGGAAAAAAAGCCTCTTTCATTTTGTAAAGCTGCATTAATCCATTTTTATATTAACAGTGGATCAAATAAGTGTGATGTGAAAGGTGCTGCCCTACAAACCCACAGTGATTTATCAACTCCGCAGTTCCCCTCAGTTGGTCTCTTTCACCTCATCAACCTCGTGTTCGGCTGCAAATGGTGACATTTTTCAGCAACGGCACTCTGGTACACTCACAGTACACCCCCTGCCCAGCAGCAAATAGCACATTTAAAAACTAAAGCCCCAGAATTCCCTCACTGCGGCTGGTTTTAAATCAAAAGAGAGATTAAATAAAAGTGAATAGAGCTCTAAAATAGAGCTTCAGAAGCTAAAGTTGGTCGCCATATGCTGGATGTGTAAACAGTTAACTGTTGTCCACGGCATAACTTTAATAAATTAAATTTGATTGAAAGGTAACTCTGGGATTACAGCTTGTTCAGACTACAAAACATTGTTGAAGCAGCTTTTAATACAGCAATAAATCAGTATTTGTTTGTTTGCTTTCTGTCCGTGTTTAGCTTAAATCTGTTGAAGCTTTTTGGATGGTGTATAGCTGCTGGAAGGTCCAAGGCCATGTACACAAAGGCTTGTGAGGTGCTTTCACAAAGTCAGTAAGCCCACATGTGCTGTGACCAGGGCTTGCTGCCCAGTCTGCCTCCCTGCCACACAAACAACGGCTGTGCTCACTGCAGCATAGCTGCATGTAAGCTCCCCAGAGAACATCAGTGCATACATCAGGGTGAGACAACGTAGATTCCTCTCCCTTTTGCCAGCTCAGTGGGGAAAACAGGATGCCTCCAGCTGAATAATCCAAAAAACTGTTGTTGTTCTCAGGGATATAGTATTAGCCCCAATCGCCCTCTTACCAATGCTAAACAACTGCAAGGTGCATAGTGTGCACAGAGCACTCGCTTTTAGGATGCTGATTTTAAGAGACGTCTGCAGTTAGGTGGAAAGAGCTCTGAAATCTAAAGGCTACAGCTACAAATGCAGACACACACTGTACATGCAGCCTTAAGAAGTAATTTCAACAGAGAAAGGAGCTCCAACCTCTGCCTGACACCTTCGGTACAAGAGAAGATCACTGATGCATACAGTTTGGGGGTAGAATCTGCCACGCTGCTCTCCAGCTGATATATAGATCCAGCTGAACAATGCAATGGGTCGATGGTGCTTTTGTTTTCAGCACCATTTCATGCACGGGGCTCGTGACAGCTGTAACTGTAGTCAGGATTTCGGTTAGTGAATTCTATCTAGTCCAAAATGGCTCAACCACTGCTGTTGTCAAGCAACATTTTAGCTGAGCTCAAATCTGAGCTTCTGTAGAAGCTTTTGTTTTAGTGTCTCATGTCAGGTTGAAAAGAAAAGATGTTGCTATGTGCTGCTTAGGAAAGTAACAGCAGCTCGTCCTTACTTGATGAGCAGGAAAACAGAAGAAATGTTGCTCAAAGTTGATGAATAGTTTAGCCAAAGGACCACAAATATATTTATTGGCTGAGATTCAATGTCACATTAATAACTCATTTTATCCTACCTTGGGTTATATTAATGGGTTGGGTGAAAATATTGGAAATACCTAACTTCCACAACAAAATATATTTGAAATGCAATAAAACCAAATTGCGAAAACTTAAATAAGAACCTCTGAAACAATAGAAACCAAAACGAAATGGTGCTCTTCACGAAGCCCAGGATTTGTTGCAAGGATGTATTAGACTCACAATAAGTGGAGCCAATAAATCGTCAGCCGAGTGAATGTTTAGTATCAAGAACTATTTTACCATTTAGTTTACATGAATAGAAAAAGGATAATAAGGGTACCAATATTATAAACTAACTAACTGAGACTTACCAAGTGATCTTCATGATATTAGATCCTATTATTGTCTAAAAATAGTTATATATAGTTTGCACTACAACCGCAGTAACACAAGAGGGGAGTGTTGCATTGCTCAGTTACATTACCAGCAATATGGACAGCAGCTAAAGCAAACACTGTCCTGTTTTGCACATGCCTAACTCCCTCAACATCTCCTCTTGTATGATCATGCGACACGCAGACTGATATATTTTTAGCGCTGTTAATTAGTGGTTGTTTTCTTTTCTCTGCAGCTGTGCAGATTTGTGACGCAAAGGACAGAATCACATTAGAAATTACAATTAGTCATCCACCCATGTGGTACCGTGGCAGTCATCTGTCATTAATCTGTCATTAGTGATTAGCAGCAAGAGCTCCACTCCAGCTTACCACTTAACACTAACAGCCACCTGTAGTAATAATGAATCATCTTCGAAATTGTAACACAAGTAAATACAAACCTGTTTTCAGATGGTTGTGAGATGTTGATTCACAGCTGAGCAGTGGCGCCTTTAAAATAGGTATATGAAGGAAAGCCGGCTTTGTGCTGGAACAGTAAAGCCAAGGACGACTTTGTTAAATTACAGCTACACTGCAATATATTGTTTAAAGTGACAGTTCTCCGAGCCCCTGAAAACACATTCACTTATTTGAGCACTCATGTCACATAAGAGGAGTTTTGCCTTACAGCTTTTATCAGTAAATGAAACTGGCTCAGGTGTCATCACGCCAACCATGTGTGGGACTTCAAAAAGAAATCTTTACTTTTATTTCATACACCACAAATATGCACTGACACGAAACTGTTTGTGCCTGACAGTCTGTAGATGTACTAATAAGGGCAACTTTAGTGATGTTTCACTGGAGAGGTAAAGTTATACATGGTGCTTCAACCTATGAAGACCTTTTTTAAAATGAAAAATGTTCTGATTACGTTTAAACCTTCATTTTTTTCCAAAGTGTTACTGTTATACAATAATATCTATCGTAGCAAAAAGATTGAAAAAACCCCAGATTAAAATATTAATTTCCAGGTCCCAGCTGTTCCGTTGTTCCCTACCAACAAATTTCCTCTCTCTTTCTGCTCCCTGCTTTGCTAGGATCTCTTACTTCTTGCTTGTACAAGTTTCCGGATCATGGCCTAAGTAGCGGCTCTTGTGCATTAAGCCACGGTTTCTCTTCACTGCCCTCGGCCCTTCTTTCAACTGATGAGGCCCCAGGGGGCCCAAGTGGAGAGATAAAAAGTGACAGCCAAAGGAAGATTATGCGGGACCCAGAGGACGCACCTGCCATGGATTCCCCGCAAATACGAGAGTTGGAGATGTTTGCAAATGACTTCAAAATACGGAGGATCAAACTCGGTATGATTAATACAAATTTATCTAACTGTTCAGCTGCAGCAATGAGACGCTTCACCACAGATGGTTTTGTCTTTTTTCCCACTTTGCGGCTCCTCTGTGCTGCATGTATTTTATAAAGTATTTCTGTTTCATTTTGACCCACAGGGTACACTCAGACTAATGTAGGGGAGGCGCTCGCTGCCGTGCATGGTTCAGAGTTCAGCCAGACCACGATCTGCCGTTTTGAAAATTTGCAGCTGAGCTTTAAGAACGCCTGCAAACTCAAGGCCATTCTGGCTAAATGGCTTGATGAAGCTGAGCTGGCGGGTGGTGAGTCACACGTATCCACTCAACTCACAACCCTTTGAGACCATTTATTTGAGGGTAATATTTATCTATTCAGCAAGGTAAAAATTATCCTTTTGATTCAGTCTCTTTAAAAAAAAATTATTTGAAAATAATGCTTTCTTAGATGATCACTAAGATCTAATTAGTTGTGCCTCATCTTGGACAGTGTTTGCCGACACTTTAGTCTTACATCCTTTTCAAATGAACCGCTTTTGACGCTCATCACACGATGCATACATCGGATTGATTTTCTAGTCTCATGTTTCTTCTTAGGTGTAAAGAGCTAAAACTTTCCAGATTACAACAAGGAAAAGGCAATTCAAATAAACAGAAGCACCGTGTGTGTCAAAGAAGTGTTTTTCTGTCATATTAGTGGCCTTCTCAACATGAGATTTATTTGATGATCACACAAACCCCAGGCTGAGGGTGAGAATAGTCTGAGAAATTGTTGATTATTCTTAAAAACACAGCCGTGACATGTATTCCCAAAGTCATATAACAATATTTGATGTAGTGACACACTGAATCAGTCTAGGGAAAGTTATGGGTTACACTAGCAATGAGACAGAAAGATGTGTCCTTATGTCCTTACAGAACCTACTGTTGTTTCTTGCAGCTTTGTACAATGACAAAATAGGAATGAATGAACGGAAGAGAAAAAGGAGAACAACTATCAGGTGTGTACTGTAAAGATCAAACGTACAAAATATGACATTTACCAAGTGAACTCATAATCGTTTGTTTTTTTTTGTTTTTTTGCTTTTATCCATCTCTCCCTTGTTTCACCCTGTAGCCTTGGAGCTAAGGAGGCCCTTGAGCGCAGCTTTGTGGAGAAAAGTAAGCCATCCTCTCAGGAAATAGCCCGGATAGCCAAAGGCCTCCATCTGGAGAAGGAGGTGGTCAGAGTTTGGTTCTGCAACCGGCGCCAAAGGGAAAAACGCGTTAAAACCAGCCTTAACCTGAGCTCGTGTTTGACCAAAATCAGTCCGAACTGCATAGCGCAGATGAGTAAAACGCAGAGAGCAATGACATAATTCAGAGTTCGATGAGCGCGTCTGTGAGGGAGGCTCGTTTGTGACCGTGGTTAAAAATGTGCTCGTTTCAAAACTGAAATGTCCAACAGCAATTATTCCAAATACCACAGGAGAATTGAAACCCTGAAAACAGATAAACCTTCTTTTACCCAGCGTTAAGCAGCTGCTTCACTGACTTTACACTGACAAGAGAAGTTTGCCATAAAATTTTTATCTTTCTTTGCAAAAAATGTCTGTTGACTTTGCACAGATATCTCCCTCTTTTAAATTTTCCAAATGTAACACACATATATATATATGTGTGTGTATTTTTATTTAAAATTGCAATTTTAAACAAGAGACATAAATGTCAAAGAGCAGCCCAGCCATTATTTCCTTGTTTTTTGAGTTTGAAACTGTGAAGATAAAAGGTTTTCAATAACCGCATATGAACTGCTGACTTGATGCTGCACCTGCCAGTCTTGACATTTAAATGTACTGAATATTGGCTGTGCCTTGTTTGCTATACAACTGCTGAAAGTATATTAACCACACAAACCAAATCCCATTTAATGCAGCAGCATCAGAGTACAGAGATGTGCTCAAAAAGATCAGCTCTGTACCTTCTAAAAAACCCCCCAATATCATTATTGATTTTGTCCTTTTTGTCCTACAAGTTTTATTGTTGATGAAATGAAGCGTTTTACATTTACATGTTTATTTAACCACAGAACTCCCCATTTTAGTCGTGTTTGTGTTTTTTTTGTTAAAGCTGATGCCTTTATGTCCCTGTTTTTAATTAGCTGTCAGTCTTAAGAAAAATGCTTTAGCCAAATGAATATAGCTGCAGTCAAAACAGTAATATATTTAAAAACGTTACAACAACCTATTTATTTGAGAGCTAATTTATTATGTCCGGCTACTTTACTGTGCACAACCTCTCTGATTTATGGGATGAAGCCGGGGACATGAGAAACTTTTTGACAGCAAATGGATATGCGGTCTTCTGTTTCCCTGATGTAAGATAGATGTTGATGTTTTTGCTTTTGTCGTTGGTGCCTTGATAAAGTGTCATACAAAGAAGAACACCAGTCAGTCACATCTCTGACCTGGTTGAGGTGACTGATGGGAAAGAGACAGAAACGCCACGCCTTTCTTAAGAAGAAAGCACCTAAGAGAATCAGGATGTTTTCATTTTTTTATATTTACATCAGACGCCAGTAATTATTGTCAAAAAAAAAAAGCCAAAAACTGTGATATAGGACTGGCAATAAACTGATTTAAAGGGTCTTTATTATACTGAAAAAAAGAAATATAGCAAATATCTGCACTTTTCTTTATCAAATTGCCCCTTTCAGACCCCAGGCACGCAAAGCTCAGTCAGTTCACTGCATATGTAGCAAGTAGGAGCCCGCATTTCATAAGTAACTGCAGTACAAATGCCGTCTCTCATTTTTACAGTAGTACTACATATATTATGTTGTGAATGTCTCACTGGAGATTCATAAATAAACATACAAGACACTTAAATTCAGAAATGAGTGGTTTTCACTGTGACTAATGTAAGGCTGTATAACG
>VUQR01018685.1:23673-55789 GCA_015108515.1 Hemichromis elongatus | reverse complement strand
AATTTGAACATTAATACAAAGAAGAAACCTAGTCGACTCCCAGAGCTCGGAGCTGTCTTTCGATCTCGTCGTCAGAGATGGTGGCTTTGGAGGAGGCAGCAGCACTGGGGAGACTTTTTCCTGCAGCTGGAGCTTTCACCATCTGGAACCACACATGGGTAGAAAACCCCATTAGCAGCCACATCAACTTCAAAATACACACGCACGCTCGATCGCAGAGCTGCTAGTTGTTTTGACACGATGTACAACTGCTTGCTGACACTCAAAAAAAAAAAAAAAAACTATTCAAACTGAAACACAATTATTGTCATTTACACTACAAACCTGTTTTTTTTAACCCCTAACAATTTATACTACATAAATAATGTGGAGTGCCTCTTTAAAATACTCCAACCAATATCAGTTTTAATGGATTAATAAGTCCTTTTTTACAATGTGAAAAAGTAACTGTAAAGTTGTTTAAAAGTGCAGGTGTTTGGATTTGTTAATGATCAATTACTGCATCCTCAAGGTGCTGAAGCAATCTGGTACTCGACTCCAAAAGGCATGATTCATTTTATGCCGATTAGTTTTTATTTGCAGAAAAAACTGAAACTATTTACAGCATTTGTTAGCTTCCCAACAAACTACTTACTGTCATCAGACACAGAATTATCCCAATAACAATGGAGGTAACATATGGTTGTTTATTTTATTATGGTAGATTTTCCAAAACTAACTATAGTTTGTGAATCTTGTAACTTCATGAAGCGTTTACTTTTTAAAGAGCATCCTTTGTGTCTCTTCCCCTTTAAAAAATATCTTTTTTTTTCCTTTTTTTTTTTTAAACTGCCTGACCTGCTGGGGGCTTTTTATTGTGAAATTTGTTGGTTTGTGCATTGTTTTGTGAGAGGTAATAACTCACGCAGCACCCCAGGGGGAGCCAGACACACGGCAGACGGACAGCCTGGCAGTTACAAAGATGGAAGAAAAAAATAAGGAACACAGCTACAGCCAGAAGAGCTGAGGGCTAGCCCCACCATGTGGCAGCTGGAATGCATTTTAAGAGCCGAGTAAAAGCCATGTGGAGCATTTATTGTTCATCTTGCTAGGGGCTGTGTGTTCCACTGAGAGTATCTACATCTGTAAAATGTGGGGTTAAACTAGAGACTAAATGGTAAGAATGTTTTTCTACTTAGAAATTATGCACTATTGTGATGTCTATAAAGTTGAGGTATGTAGGAGAGATGCGGTTTGTCTTGTTCTCATTTCAAATTTCTTACCTTCCCTGAGATCTCAATGCCAATCTCATCCAGAACCTGGTTGACAATGTCCTGAGATTCCTCTTCATCTCCAGATTCTTCAAAGATCTCATCCAAAGTGTCGTTAACTGAACAGATAGTGAGGCAGAAAGGGAGAAGATAAGGACAGAAAAGTCAATCAAATTGATTTCCAGTCACATGTTTGGACTTTAGAGCAAGACAGCTGCTGCACACAAAAAACAAACATCAGTGTTTCCTTTGAAAATGCCACAAACATAATTTGCCTTCGCTGCATACATTACAACACACATATCTTCCCAAACTTGTTTAGGCATGTGCATTGTGTGTTCTTACTCATATCCTCGGTCATCCCCATCTTCATGTTCTCCTTCTGGAAGTCCTGCATAGTTTTCAGTGTCTTCTGTGGATCCATCTTTTTATTCACTGCTTGCATCGTCTGCAAACATTCAAGGAATGTATAAGAATCTATCTCTTTGTTTCTACCGCTGAGAAACAACACTCTTAACGATGCAGAAACCTCTAATTATGCTCAACAAATTACGATGAACTTGTGTTTAAAAAATTAGTTGCACAAACTATTCGAGATACTTTACCTTTTAAACTTTTGACATTTCAAAAAATATTGGATCCTCAACCTCAAGTAAATTTGCTCTGAATTCATTTATCATTGTAGAATTATTCAAGTCCTAAAGACAGACCCACTTCCTGTGCAAGATCAGCATAAACATGGCCTACTTTCAGACCCGAGTCTGACACAATACCCGATACATCAATGTCTCGACTGACAAGCTTCACAAAATCATGCAAATCTAAACCTTACAATAAGGTGATGAAGAACGCTTCACTTTCTACTAAAGAGACTAAAACAAAGCTGCAACTTTACTTTGTGCGTCTGTGTCTAAACAACCTTTGTGTATGATATAATACAATTAACACATTCTTTTTGACATAGCCACAGCCTCACATGTACTTGAACACACGCCATTAATTTGAAGCCTAATTATATTTGACCTGTCTATGTTTGCTCAGTGTGACTCTGTACAGTACATCGCTCCTGGCCAATTAGTACCTCTCATACTTCATTAACAACGGTGCTACAAGGCTCGGGTTTTAAACATGAACAGACCCCACATTAATACTTTAATTACCACACTAGAATATTAATGTGTGTACACACTGAACCTAGCTCGTGTGGGAAACAAATCCAACTTTTCCATTAGATAGTAACACCTTGCTGCTTGCCGTCTAACAGCAATGGTGCATGAAGTATGTTTAAGCAGGGACTTGTTCACATTGCATATGCTGCACTGTTCCTTAGTTGGGACTGCATCCATATTTCTAATTTAAAACGAGCTGTATTGATTGACAGGGTCTAGCATTTTACCTTGGCTGAGGTAGACATGGCACCGGCCATCTTCATTTGGGAGTTCATGAGCTTTGTCTGCGTAGACATGGAGGTGACCTTGGAGCTGACAGCGTACGTCCGGGTCTTTTGCTTCCTCAGCTGAACTAATTGCTTGGCGAGAATCTTACAAGCCTCCCTGTTACCGGTCTTTGCCATTTTCTTGATCTCTGCTTCCTGGAGAAGGAAAGAAGAATATAATGTGTCTCTTCACCTCTGTCCTTTTTTTGGCATTGTGAGTTATTTTTTTGTGTCTGTGTGTGTGTGCATGCATGGTCAATGTGCAAATTTACCTATCGTGAGTACAGATATAACATAAAAGAAAATTGTAAGAACTGGCAGAACAGGGAGTTCTCATTAAGTAATACCGTCCACATCTGGAACCAATTGATTGAGGCTGCTGAAATGTACCAATGTCTCCTGGTTAACATTGTAAATAAGCATTATATTTAGAGTTGATAAGCCTGTCTTTGCCCATATAAATTGAGTAAAATTGAGGGTTCCGGGATGGCCCAACTAAAACAACATGCTGCAGATTAGCTGAAGCAAGGAAAGTACTTTGTTTTGAGAAATGTCAATTAGTGCCACTGATTTCCCAACACTTTCAACACCACAGCCGGCCGGAGGTTCAGGAAAATGAAAATACAGGGAAGACGGAGCTTTTAGGTACCTTTAATTTCTCAGAGAAGCTTTTATTTTTAATATTGAACACATTGGTCATAACAGTGCACTGAAGAAATCATTTTATTGGACTTTAGGGATACTCTTCACTCCTTATATTAGAAACATATATGTGTGTAAAAACAAATACGTCCACCGAGTCCCAGAGAGATCATTGTGTTTGTAAACACAAATTTGTAAACACAATCATCCAGATCAGTTGCTACTCATATACACTTTTAGCTTCAGTAAACAGCCAAAAATACTCTGAGCCCCGCAGGGATCCTGCATGTGGGCACGATTCCCGAGAGACAACCGATGAGCTAGCCGATATGTCTCTTATTTATCGTAGATGTGCTGAGAGCATTCTCGTTAGGAAATTACAATAAATTATTAATGCTTGATAAAGCTAAAGGCTTTCCTCACTCACCTCTTTGCATCCGTGCCCTTCTCTAATGCAGACAAACATTCAGCAGGTCATTAAAGTTCAACCTGTATTTCCCTGCTTGTAAACAATTCAAATAATGCCAGGGGGGAAAAAAGCAGACCTTCTAGTTTGAAATCGGCAATGATATTGTCAGCTGCAGTGTTATCTGGAAAAAAAACAAAAGACTGAGAATGCATTAACGGGGGAAAGAGAGAGACGGGTACGATGAACTGATGCTGACGGGAAGCTTATAATGTCTTATTTACTGGCCTGTCAGGGTGGAGGAGGTGGGGCTGTGATGGATAGATGATGCAGGAACAACTGTGAGGCTGTTGGGCTTTGCATGCTAGCAAATGGGAACCTTAATGCATTAACAAGGCCCAGTGCTGAAGATTTTTCTGAACAACAGATGCACAGTGTACTGCTAAAGGAGCCTCAATCCAGCTGTTAGTAACATTTCAGGCAGCCAAATGCTGTGCAGCACAAATATTTTAAAACTAAAAAAAAGATTCTATATTGTTTAGACTTCTGAACTCTTTTACAAATCCTAAATTATTTATTGAGAAAATGAAAAGCTAAACTTTAAAAAGTATTTGGATCTTTGCGGGATAATCTCTGCCCTGTGCCATTTGCATCCAGTGAGCGCATACATGGATGTGTGTGCATGCACTCATACTGAGAGCCGGCACACTGGGAGGCAGCCATGATCGTGCGCCCCCAAAAAGAAAAAAAAAAAAAAATGCAGATATAGGTCATTTCCATTTTTTTGTCTTAATCTTTTATTCAAAATCTGCAACAAAGCTTTTAAAAACTAGACTAATTAACAGAAGACATTAATGTAGAATAAGAATGTTCGTTCCCCAGGGAGGTAATTATGTCCTGTATGATATTTACTTAACACAACTGAGGAGAGGACACAGTCAGCTTCTTTCATCTTCTAGATTATGTGCGACGATGAATGCAGCCTAATTGTTTAACTCTGTGAGAGTGTATGAGAGATAGGCTCACTTGCCTGAGGCAGAGCCACCTCACCAAAACGCTTGTCTATTCATTTAGCCCCATTAGCCAATCAGGCTCAATCCTAGATCTTAAAAGACAATCTAATATGCATCTGGGGCTGGGATTGTGTGTGTTTGGGAATCAGAGGGTCCTAAAAGGGCTTTGATGCAATATGTAGAAATCTACAAAACAAAAAATGCTATGAGTGCACATACTTTTGTTCCTCGTAGTTTTTTTAATGTAATTGTCTGCATGCTTCCTACCAGTTGTTTCTCTTGTTTCTCCAGCGCTGTTCTGTCTCTGGTGATCTGCCTCTGTGTGCCGCGCAGCTCCTTATTCTGCTCCTTGATTATATCTTCAGGAAAGAACGAGATGCAGAGGTTTGAGACAGCAAGAACGTCGGTGCAGTTACAACATCCTACAAGCCTTTGACTTCGCAAAATGAAAAAAATAAAAAACATTTCTGATAAATTGGCTGAAACATACGGTATATAGTGTTTTTCTACTCCCATTAAGCACTAATTTTAAGCTTTTTCTATGCATTTAGGTGCTTTTTACACACCATTGATGCACTCGTGGCAATTTGGGGTTCAGCCTAAGGATGCTTCAACATGCAAACTAGAGCAGCTGGGGCTCAAACCCCTGAACCTCCAATGTAAACGTGCCCTCTCTGTTTATCAATGTGTCTGATTTTACAACGATTTTTGTTCAGTTAAGTAAACATATTTTCTTGCTAAAAAAAAAAAATCAATTTTTTTCACCTATGCCCTCAGCATGTGTCATATCTGTTTTGTTTTTCAGTTCAACATTAATGCTGCTGGAGCCACTAGAGAGGATGGTTCCCGAGCAGCTGCCAAATATTGGAAGAAATCTCAAACATCCAGCCACTGCCTTAATAGTGATCATGTTTGACTCTGCGCCCAGATGCACGTGAAATATCTCAGAGCAGTCAGC
Organism: Hemichromis elongatus; assembly: GCA_015108515.1. Lineage (NCBI taxonomy): Eukaryota > Metazoa > Chordata > Actinopteri > Cichliformes > Cichlidae > Hemichromis > Hemichromis elongatus. The sequence goes on along the minus strand of VUQR01018685.1, from coordinate 50,085 downwards.
AACACACTGAGAGAGCATGCTGACACTGCCAACTGTGGAAATGTGTGGACAGCTCCTGCCAATACAGTGTCAGCTCTACGCCACCCACACAAACACAAAGTGGATTCATGTGACAACATTTATGACTATGAAGTCAGGCAGTCATCTGTGTGACCGAGGGATGACCCAATCAGCGTAATGATAACCTTACTTCGAGACTTAAATATAGTTTTGAGATTTATCCTAAAATCAGCTCTTTTTTTTTTAGCAATTCTAAAAACAAATAAATCCTTAAGAACAGGAAAAGTGAGAATCGAGAATAAATAGAGAAATGAATAAATGAATCCTCATTCAGTCTTATTTATATAGCTCAAAATGACAAACTTGCCTCAAAGAGCTTTTAACTGTTTTTCTATTTTTAGAGCCTCAGGTCAATGAGAAAAAAGTAAAACAAAAACAAAAAAAAAACTCTGAAAATTCACCAAAGGGTTGATCCCTCATCCAGGAAAGACAGTTGTGCACTGGATTTGAGTAAAATACACAGCCATTAATATGTTCATGCATGGATAGACACTAAATTTGCAAAAATAAATAAATAAATCAGTGAATTAAAAAAAACTAAGAACTCAACAAAAAAAAAAAAATAAGAAAACTTCTAAATAGCTAACCCTGATCTATATTCGTGAGCTGCTATATAATAAAAAAAATGTCCTATTCTGGGGAAAAAATGACGACTTTAAGAAAAAAAAAGAAAAAAAATATTTTTCTTGCTGAAAAGTTTAACGGCCATCAACTTGATCGAGATACGTCAATATGCTGGACCACTTATGAGAACGATGCTTGTATACGTATAAGGTGACGTGCCGCCAACGTCTCAAAGAGGGAGGGATATCGTCCTACAAATATGGGTGATCAACCCACCCCCCCCTTTACTAAATTTGCCAAATAACCAGAAACTACTACCCACACCCAAACCCAGGGCATCAACGAGAAACCTGTGTCCGGAACGCAAGCGATGTCAAAAAAAAGAAGGCAAGAAAGAAATGTACTGGATGGGGGACGGCTGAGAAGACCTGACAGCGGCTTGAAATGGAGTGGAGGCAGGAGAGCACTGTGAGTACAGTATGCAGATGATCCGTATGGGTGAAACTGGAAGGACAACGATGGGAGGAGTAAGCAGGGAGTGCTCTGAAAAGATCTGCCTTAACCAATAGAGACTATTTTTAAACCCAAAGATATAAAGTTGATTTTTTTTTTTTCCTTTGAAATTCTCCACAAGAATAAGTTTCAGGTCCAAAGAGTTGAGGCACGGTCCGCCTTTCCTCTTGAAATCCAGCCCTAGAAGTTAATATAATTAGTATTTGAGAGTGAATAATTGATTCATTAATTTTGATGTAAGTTTGACTGATTTTCCATTCTGACCATCTGAGGTGATTACCTAGCCTGGGGGGAAAATGCCCTCTTTTTAGACTGAAAGGCTATTCAAAATTTTGACTTTTTTTTTTTTTTTTAACTAAATATAGCCCACTTTAAACGACTTCATTCATTAACAGCCTCACTTTCCATTGCACAATTTTATTGCACTCTTTGTCACAAAACTGACGTCATTTTGTTCACGCCACAATGAGACATTAGTTTCTGTCTGTGTGTAGGATACAAATTGACAGTAATGTACCCAAATTAAAGTTTAATGGCATAAATACGACAAACACAAAGTAACCATACTGGGGGGAAAAAATCATGTACACTTAATGACAACTAAGGGTTGTGTTTGCCGTTTCTAAGTCACCGGAGCCATTGGAAACAATGGTCTAACAGACTAAACACAGACCTTTCAAAAGCCTGTAACTCTAAGCTTTACAGGTGAAGTTCAAGGGAAAGAAACCAAGAGGATACTTGTAACAATTAACACCGAATTTTTTTGTCTTTAAAGGTTACACCGTAAAACAGCTACATGTATACATTAAGTTTAGCAGCGCGTCGTCGGCAGAAGTGTGACTCAGCTCGACTCAGAACAGGTAAAACAAGTTAAATTGGGGACGTCGCATATAACCCAGGAACAACAGAGCAAGCTATACGGCCAACCGGGCTAAAAACAAGTTAGCTAGCTTTTCACCCTGAGCAAACTTACCGTCGACAGTCTTCTTCTTGAACAGTGAAGCCATGTTGCTGCTGTGTATCAAACCTAATTACAAAATATAAATCCTGTACTAATGTGTTGTGTGATGCCTGTTGTTAACGCCGCCGTTTAGCCGTCAGACCGAGACGGTGGATCAGTTTGGCAGCCTCTGTTTCCTGGTTAATTTTCTGTTGGTGAAGTTCCTCCCTCAGCTGACATGACTCAAAGGCTCCACGTGACGTCACAGCAGGACTCTCGCGTTGCATTCACTTGTGCTCTGTAAAATACCCCTTCGTAATCTTGAATAAAAACTTGTAAATTAAAATTGAGTCTGGGCCTCAAATATTAGAAATATGGGAGCCTCGGTGTAGTAGAAATAGTATCGCGCATGTGCACAGCAGGCCCGTCACTGTCAGACTCTCGTTGCTTCTGCATTGTCAGCTAAAAAAAATCCCACACTATTTTTGTTGCATAAACGTCTCTGGTTGTAGGATTTTCAAGTGAATACAATCTAGAAATAAATTTGATCCTTGCCAACAGTCTGTCCTATTAAAACTAAAATGGTGCTGATTTAAACAGTTCTTAGTCTTTGCTTCCTTGGCTCCCTGCCTGACTTCTTCTTCTTTTTGTTTTGTTTTTGTACATATCTGTCACACTTAAATGTTTCAGATCATCAAATAGGTTTTAATATTATACAAAAATAACCCATATGAGTTTCAGATCATTCTCCTAATGTATAACCTAAGTACCTTTGAGCTTCAGGGCACAAACTGATGGCTGGACATTCTCCTTCAGGAGTTTGAGGTAGAGAGCAAAATGCATGATTCTATTTATTATGTAAGTTGTCCAGGACATGAAGCCGCAAAGCAACCACCAAACATGCCACTACCATGTGTGACTGTCAGTGTAATGTTCTCTTATGAAATCCTGTGTTAGCTTTACAGCAGACATTAGGGGACTCCAACCTTTTCACAGCACTGTATCTCGTTCAAATTAATTCCTACATAATTTTTAGGTGAGTAAAGTGTAAATAAAATTATATATATATATATATATATACTTATCTGATTGCTCAGCTGACTGCACTTCCTGTCATTTAGCTATACATATACACCACATTTAAACTACTCAAAAAGAAACCCAAAACACACAAATGTGTAAACTACCACAGAGAAACAATCCACAGAGTTGATTTCTGTCTATAAAATCAACCCCACTGCTTCTACAAGACTGCATCATAAATTCTGTTCTCAATTTCATTCCTCTTTATCCCCAGAAGACAGCATATGCTCCTGTTTGTATTCATATATTCGTATTGTCTTATCTCATATTGATGTTGAGACCAACTTTACGTAGGGTGGCGGGACTCTTGAACCATAACCAACTCAATTTTGTTCAGAGTGTCTGTACATAGGAGGGCAGCGATATGGAGTGAAAGAGAAGACATAAGGTGGGAGGGGGGTCTCATCCCAGAAATAGCAAGGGATGCCAAATGATGGCTGGAGCAGAGGAGAGACCGGTGACTTTGAGGAAGAGAAGAGGAGGATGGGTAGCCCTTAGCTCTTTTTTTTTTTTTATCTCAACGGAGGTGTGGATGTGTATCTGTGCATGTGCACAGTTGCCTGTGTGCATCGGCATGTGGTCCTGAGGCGTTGTTCTTGTTAAGGTTATTAGGGAAGATGTTTGGCGCTAATCAGCAGAGGACTACAGGGACCCCAACTAAACGGCCTCATCATCAGAGGGCCCCAGTGGTGATAAATCTAGCTCCAAGCACCCAGAGGGCCGACTTCTACCAAGTCTGCATCTGTCTCCAGCTTTGTAGCTACAAACGAGCTGAATGCACCATAACTCAGTATTTAGGAATCAAATTGGCAATTATTTTCTACATCTGATAGTTGTTTTGGCATTTAATTTGAAGTTAACTGTAACTAATTACCATTACTGTAATTAGTTACAATAAACTTGTAATGGAGCTTATTGTAATGAGACTGGTTTGCATAAAAATATGGCTTAATATTGCCACAAAGTAAAGATTTTCAGTACTGATAATTAAAAATCACACTAAATTAACAAAAAAAAGTCAAAAGCTTTCAGTCCACAAGTAGTTCCTGCTTGTGTAACATATTCTACATATGTATGTGCATTTGATTATGGTTTAAAATGGAATTAGGCATCGAGAAAAGTATAGGAAAAGGCCTCTCTCTTCTTTTTCATTTTCAGTGGTTTCCTGCACCACTTTCTCCTCTACATTTTCATTTATCTGTCTATCCCATTCCCTTCCTTCGCTGTGTGATGTAGCCCAGGGCGAGCAGAAGTGTAATGTTAAGGCACTAACTACGGAGTGTTAGGACACACACAGCACAGAGAGACGTTCATGTGTGAAATGAGATCTCAGCACAATCAGTGGGAGTCGCAGCCATAAAGCACATCAAGCCTTACAGCTTTAAGGTAGCAACACGGAAAAAATCGCACAAATCCCTTCATGGGGTGATTGTGAAACTGTTGCAGTCTAGTAACAACTGTGTGTGGTTTTTTTTATGTCTTTTCACAGATAAAACCAAGAAGTCATAAAGCCGAGCATGCCCCAACAACCCCCAAATGTTGCTACGATTGAATCAACATTTCCAGTCTTGCAGCCTATGATTTAGCTACAAGTTACAAAATCTTCAAATGGTTATTAATTTCATCTTTATTTTAGCTTAGAAAAATTACACAGTGACTTATTATCATAGTCACCAACCTTATATCCTGCAAAACAAGGCAGATAGTTCTGGCTCAGTAATATCTCATTTTTACAATAGAGCGCTATAATCTATCAAATACACCAGCAGAACAATGATTTTTTTTTAATGCTTTGTCATTTGCAGTAGATTTTCAGCAAATCTCCCAGAGGCCTCCAGAATCTATGCATCTCATTCTCCTATTTGTCAAGCATAAATCTTGAATCATAGTAGGATATAAGACATGATTATACTCTGTATTCTTCTATGAACCCCTGACGTCTAACTACAAGCTGAAATATGTTTGTATGCAAACAAGGAAAGTCAAGTGTGATGGGCGAGGTGGGATTTCCACAGCTCTTCTTCACTCTGATGGATGGATGGATCAGCGATACTCAGATGGATGGATAGAGCCACCGACAGAGAAAGAGAGAAAAGAGCAAAGACGCAGGAGGAGAATGTGCGGCAAAATCAACGGATTAGCACAGCAGGAGATCAGTGATGATATTTGAACTGCCGTTCCAAAACATTTCATCTTAGACTCCTTAAAACAAAAGTCTACAAATCTGGGTCGAATACATACAACAAATACTTACATATGTATAAATATGTGTCGTTAAGCTAGACACAAACAATTTCTCTTTAAAAAAAATAAATAAATAACAACAATAATTCATGCAACCCAAGCATTGGATACACTAGCTATGCACAGAGGATTTAATTAAAAAAAAAATTCTTATTGAGATAGGCATGCAATTGAAGCTGTATCCTGTGGTCAGAGAAACACTGATTAGCATCACCACTTAAGTTGAGTGTGTACTGGTGCAAAAAGATTCAAATTTTATGAATCAGCAACTTGAAAAATTAGATAATATAAGATAAGATAATATAAGATAAGATGACCTTTATTAGTCCCACAGGTGGGAAATTTGTTATGTTACAGCAGCAGAAAGAATAAGATACTGTACAGAATGGAATAAAATAAAATAAAATACTATATACAATAGAATAGAATATTATATACAATAGAATAAAATAGAATACAAATACAAGTGCTATAAACAACTAGGAAATAGACATTGAGAGATATGGGTTTCAGTGTTTGATTAGCTGCAGTCTTTGTAAAAAAATAAAGCCAACAATGAGGTTTAAAAAAAAACCCTGTTCCTCTATTGGCCACTTGAGGCTATGGTCCCATTTTAAAATGCCAGATTTTAGATTATGAATAAACACGTTTATCCTGTGATACATGAAAGGTTTTGGCTGTCTTTTTCTCACAACCTTACAGGCAGAGATCTTTTAATAACTCACCCTGTCGTGATAACGGTTAAAGTTGTGCATTATTAGGAGGCAAGGTGACTTTCAGTAATATGTGTATCAACAAGGCCTCAAGTTGATGACATACCCTAAGCTAATTTCACTCACAGAACTAGATATTGTGTCTTTAGCGTTGGTTCCTTTTGGAGCATTTTTATTAATTATCTTAAAAACAATATGGCTTACTTTGTAAATTGTACTAGAAGGCTGCCCAGATGTGGTGAGTGAGTTTCTGTATGCATTTACATGCTAACACTGATTTGCAGGTAGCCTCAGAATATGCATTGCTCGTCACACTTACTAAAACTACAGCATGACTTTCTGATCAAAATATTATAGTTCTAGCTCAGTAAAAAAAAAGGCACCAACGCTAATGCTTAATTCAGGGTTTTAAAATGGGAGTTAAAGAAGAAGCGGGTGATATCACACAGATTTTGCTTTTATTTTTTCTTGGCAAACTTTGGATGTGAGTGTGCAGACAAAAGATGTTACATTACCCTCCATAAAATAAAGCGTTGTTCATTTTCTGTAGTTTTTCTACCCATTAAATTTAAAAGAAATTTATAAACCTACTAGTAAGGTTAAAGGTGCTTGTATAGGCATATTTCATTACCGTGAGAGCCACAATAAATGTCTAGAAGTTTCACATTTCCAGTCTTTATGCTGTACTCAGCAAAACTGCAGGTTCGAGTTGAGCACATGTCAGAGTGGCATTGATTTTCTTATCTAACTCGGCAAGAACACGAATGCTAATGCTAAAACTGTCAAACTCTTCAAAGTAAGAGTTCCAGATGATACGCTTTAAACACAAACTTTTAGAATAAGTATTTAATAAGATATTTCCTTCCAATTCCCAAAAAAGTGCGGCGACGGGAAGGGACTAAGAACATATGGAAGACAGCAGGTGACTGAGAGAGTGCGAGACAGAGTGATGATGGGAAGAAGTGGAACAGGGTGGTAACAGCAGGGGAGGCAGAGGGCAGGGGAGTTTGGAATGGTCTAATAAATCGAGTGAGTGACTCCACTCGTTTTTGCCTGTGGGACAAATCTAGTCGCGCTCACCAGCGCATCGTAGCATCAGGGAATTCTGGGTAATGAGAGATTATTTTCCCCTGTAGTGTGTGCTCATCATCATTGCCTGCCCCGACCTCCCCAGCCTCCCAGGATGCACGCCCACACATACACACACGTACACCACATCGTACAAGCTGGAAGAAACAACACCAAGATGCAGGTGTGGAGCTGCATGATGTACATGATTTATGATGTATAAAAATCAATGAAAGGGATACATGCATACACACACACACACATAGACAAACAGACACACACATAAGAAGACACCTCGCAGGCTGCTGGTTTTGCGAGAAAGGTCAAACAGTGAGCCGTTATTGTTTAAATCTGCTGCTGGCACCAATCTTGGAAGTCACACTCAGTGAGACACGCACACAATTCAGTGAAACCCTCTTTTATCCACAGGTCCATTTTGCCTGGGGATGCCAATCTGTCTGAGGGTACGCTCTACATGCATCAAACCAGAACCATCTTTTGCCCTTTTTCTCTCCGTCTCACTCGTCTGGCTCTCCAGTCCATGGGCCTTCTTGCCTTGGGGCCAAGCTGTGACCACAAGAAGTGGGCTGGTGGTCCCAGCAGGAGCTGAGGCACAGACACACCATTAGCACGAGGGAATTAGAGTCATTACAGCTGGAAGGGCAATGGAGGACAAGTCCTTCGCTCTGCAAAAAGAGGGAGGAAATTTGTAAAGTTATGCAAAGGAGGTAACAGACAAAATGAGAGAGTGTATGGAACAGATAGCTGAGAAAGGTGTTGTATGTATTGATGCAGTTTACATGTATTTGCATCTTGGGGATGGGTTTGATTTTTGCCCCACATATCCAACAACCTTTTTGTGTGTTTCATTAGAAAAACTTTAGAAAAAAGATTAAAAAGGAGGTATGTTTGCTGATTTGCCCAAAACAGGCAACAAAGAAGGGATATTCTTCTCTTTCTTTCAGGGTGCCAGCACAGCACAGTAAAAGACGGTTCTTTCTCTTCCCTCGTGTTTTTTATTTTACTGGAGAGCATTTTATTACTGTCAAATATAATATGAGTGTATTCTGTGTTACTGCAGATGTAATTTCTTTAAACTAGGAATCAAAATGTAGCTTTGAAAGGTAATAGTGCAAAAGTAGCATTATTTAAACACGTTCCTTAACCTTAAGTGGTTAATTTCACACATATCTACTATATAGTCCAAATATTATACATAAGCAACATTAAATTACTACCCCACTTTCCAATTTGGTGTGGATTCTCTCATTCATCTTTGAAATCCTTCTCCATTTAGCTTGAAAGGAACATATTTCCCAGCGTGATCCTCTAAAGGAGAGCCACATCTCTCATGTGCATTGCCCTCCATCCACCTGACCCTGCTTTTGAGTCTCTGTCATCTCATTAACTTCTGCAGGGATGCCTGGGCAGTTCCCATTATCTTCATACATGCAGAATATGAGCTAAAACTTGAGGATTGGGCAATTATCTGCTTTTTAAGCAAGGTCGGCATGCTTACCGCGAACCTAAAATCCACTGGTCACTTTGTAACAGACAAACTATGTGCGGGCACATAGCACACACTGTGGAAGAAGTGCTTTTCTTTGTCTAGACTTTGCAATTAAAAATCTCATTTCCATTTATAAAATGTGCAAAAAATGGCAAGAACAATGAAAATAGATAATGGAGAAGCACAAGTGTGGGCTTTTAGAAGAAAAAAACAGTTCTAACAGTTTCTTTTTCTTTGGATTAACATGTAAATTACATTTCCATTAACTCACAAATGAATGGCTGCTCCTCATTAGTAGTGCGCTACAGTGCAAATGATTCCACTGTGTTGTTTTGTGTCTCACTTAAACTGAATTATGCATCTATATTCACGATTTCACATTAAATGAGAGAAAAATATGTGTCCAAATACAGTAAGTAGTTACTTTTTAAAGTCTGAAAATGGCTAATAATGATCCACTCATAGTACATGTGCTTGGAGAAGCACTAATGGATCTTTAATTAGACTTAGTCTCCACTCCTCCCCCACCTCTGACACACACTCTATGAAGAGTGCTTTATAGCATTGTACAGCATTACTACAGCAACATAAAGCAATATCCACCTTGAGTATACAGACAAATGTGCAAACCATATAGCGTGTTGAAGAATATCAGCATTCACCACAAAAGTAAATATTCTGTTAAAATCATATCAAATATGTTAAAGAAGAAGTGTGTGAAGGAAGATGTTTAACAGATGCAATATTGGATTTCTTAAGCTTGAGCTTCTCTTGGTGTTTTTATGTGGAAAAGGAACAAGAGGTGCAATAAAGCCTACTCATCTTCATCTAAAGTGAGGTGAGCAGCTATTACCTAACATAATAACACAACACAGCCTAATATGAACTGTGTGGTCAATGCCTGCTCTATTTTATTTACTCATTTATTTTGACTGTCTATGAAACTAGGCTCACAACTAGGCTGGAGCCAGCCCATTTGAATGAGAGGCATGTTGCACCCTCGACCAGTCACCAGTTAGAGATAAAGGAGGAATTTATCCATCTCCATCTTAATAGTCAACGGGTGATGCTTGCAATACTAGTTGTTCTTTTGGTAATTAAATTGGATTTATTTGCAGGTTATTTGCATTTATTATAGTCACTGTTATCGCCTCATCAGCTTCATCATCATCATCATCATCATCACTGTATAAGGTCATCTATACGCCCAGCTCAGGCAGGTGTGTGTTTCCATACACTCTCTGGGGAAAAAGAATGATGGCAACCACACTTGGAAACTCATGATGTTGCAGCCTGCTTAATGTGACATATCATCAACAGCACTCAGCATTATGTCACACCTGCTTCATAAGGCTCATGGGGTAAAGCTAAAAAAAAATTGTTTGGTAAAATCCTGGTGCAAAGTTTTGTTCTGAAATTGGTTATAAAAATGCTTTTTATATTGTGGAGGCCTTAATAACTACATATCAGACTCTAATGTAGGACATTACACTTGTGACTTCTTTTTTTGGGGGGGGGGGTTTCTTGGGATGTACCCCCTCAAACCCTGTTCAAGTTTTAATAGGGATGTGGAATGTCTGTAGATCTAAAGCACTGGAGGTTCTGCTGATTTTTTTCCTTTTTTTTTTTGAGGAAAAAGCAAACAGTTATCCAATTTCACTTTAATTTCTATCCCTTCCCCTCTCCTCCCTCCATTTCCCCCTCTAAAACAGCCACTAATAATCATCTCTGTGCCTCATTAAGGAGCAGAGCAGTGGAGGCACGGGCTTCTCCAGATGTTTGGCGGAAAGCCCCTGAGGTCCACTTGTCTGTGTCAGAGAGCTTGTGTGTATGTGTCTGTTGTAATATGCTCTGAACTGTGCAGCGTGTGTGCATGAATGTGTATGAAATACCATCATAAAGTTTGAATACTTGCACTGTCTTCCGGCATCCGCGTGTTCCACTGCCCCACTTCCAAAGCCAGCCTGTGAGTTTTCTAGCTGGAGATATGGATAAACTCTGCCATCTCTGCACAACAGTATAATCAGTCTTTGGCTGCTAGTGTTGTCACACTGAGTAATGTGTCAAACTGTCCCAGTTACCGATCACTTTCTTTGTTGTATTGAATATTCTTAAGCGATATTGTTTTATCCACTGCATACCTGATTAGATAATTATCCTTTCAGTGGTTCTAATTAAATGTCATTAATTCATGGGACAGAAATGAGTATATACACATTTGGCAAGTAAGTTATTAGAGCTGAATTAAGATATTAATGTAAAAAAAAAGCTCAAAATACACACCCCATGATAATTTGGCTTTCCACCCTCTGGCAATGTTAATAAAAAGTAGAGTTGTTCTAAAATAATCTGAACTCCTGAAAATGTTCCTGTATATTGTATTGTTTTTCTCAACAGCTCTGCCCCACTTTACCATCTTTTGCTTGTGAGGGAATAAGTCACACTTTCATTGTGACATCAAAGTGAATGAAAAATGAGTGAAAATGATGACACTTACTCTCTTGCCACAGTCCCTGAAGTGCCATCATATCTGGTAACAACATGCAGCGGGGCAGGATGAGAAAAATTAATAATAAATCTTCCTGTTGTGTTTCTCAGACGTTCGTCTTCGTGCGCTCATGTTTGTGGGTGGAGGGGTTGCACACGGATTAAAGGTATGCATAATGTGAGAAAGATGTATGGTACATGCATTTGTTACATGCACTTTCAAAGGGTTATTTGCAAAAAAAACATGCGTTTTCTTTACATGAAACATATACATTCGTTGTAAAAAGGTTAAGTGTAAAGAAGCCTTGGGTTAGCCAAAATGAACTAGGCAATTGATTATACAGTGTTGTGAAAAAGTATTTCCACCCTTCCTGATTTATTAGTTTGTTGCGTATTTGTCAGACTTACATGTTTCAGATCTTCAGAAATGTTTAATATTAAACAAGAAATCTGAGATCAATTTCACAAGCCACACCCAGGCTAATGAATCAAGATGTAACATAAGTAAAAACAAACTCTCTGACAAAGTAAGCTAAAAGATCTCAAGAATCAACACATCACGCCACAATTTAAAGAAACAAATGAGAGAAAAACAAAGTCATTGACATCTGCTGGTCTGGGAAGCGCTGCAAAGTCCTTTCTAAGGTTTTGAACCATGACAAGAGCCATTATCCACAAACAGAGGAAACTTAAAATTGCAACGAACTATCTCAAAAGTGGTTAAAGTACTTATGACAAGATGGGATCAGTGGTTCATCCAGAAGGTCACAAAAAAACCAGAATAACATCTAAAGAACTGCATTCCTTACTTTCCTAAGTTAAGGGCAGTGTTTGTGATTTAAAAATAAGAAATAAACTGGGCTTAAATGACGTCCATGAGACAGTTCCAAGAAGAAAATACCTGCCGACCAAAAAGAACATAAAGGTTTGTCTCACATTTGCCAAAAGCATTTTGATGATTTTCAGGAAAATATTCTGCAAACTGACAAGACAATAGTTGAACCTTTAGGAAAATCTGAGTTCCATTAATGCTTGAAAATCCTCAAGTGTGTAAATTAAAACAATTCTGCAAAGAAGAGTGGGCCAAAATTCCTTCACAATGAAATTAAAGACATATTGCCAGTTATTGCAAAACTTTCATTGCAGTCTTTGCTCACAAGCGTGTCACAACCACTTATTAGGTTTAGGGACAATTACTTTTTCACACGGAGCCAGGTAGAGTTGTCTAGCTTTTTATATTTGCTTGTGTTATCTTAGTCTAGCATTAAAATATGTTTGATGATGTGAAACATTTAAGTCCAAGAAATATGCAAAAAATAAAAAACAATCAAGAAGGGAAGAAATGCTTTTTCAAAGCACTGTAAGTGATATAGTCACTGGCCACTTCATTATTTACACCTTGTCAGTACTAAGTTGGAAGCTGCTTTTACCTTCAGAACGGACTGTTCTGTGAACTCACTGTCATGTTTAGGAAAAAAAACAAACTGAGATGATTTGAGCTGACGTGATGTTATCATGTGTTATCCTGCTGGAAGCAGCCATAAGAAGATGCATACACTGTTGGCATAAAGGAATGGACATGGTCATGGTCAGCAGCAATGCATTTAAATGATGTTCAGGTGGCATTAAAGAATAAAAAAGAATATCTCCGTGAAGGTTCTCAGTCATCCAGGTCATCGTAGTCTAAGGAGCTGTAAGGAAAAGGCGTCTGGACTTCTTTAAGTTGCTTGAAGACGTTTCACCTCTCATCCGAGAAGCTTCTTCAGTTCTGAAGAAGCTTCTCGGACGAGCTCCTTAAGCTCCTTAAAAAAGAATATCCCAAACAATTACACCACCATCAGTCTGAACCTTTAATATAAAGGAGGATGGATCCATACTTTCATGTTGTTTGCACCAATTTCTTACCCTACCATCTAACATTTGCAATAAAATCAAGATTCATAAGACCAGAAGGAACTTTTAGATTTGAATGAAGTACCCTTTTCATATTTTGACACATGTAGTAGGGAAGTAAGAAAAGTAAAGTTCTTTGAGAATAACATTTACTGGAATCCATTTTGCAGTTTCAACACCCTGGTGTTGTGCCTGTTGGCTTGTTTTACTGGGAAATTGAACAGGACACCTATTGTAAATCCATACTATACATGTATACATACACTGTGAGTGTATATATGCATGTGCCAAGCTTTCAAACAACAGCCACAGTGCTCCAAAGCCAATCAGCATTCAGCTGAGCAGTACTGAATTCATGTGTGTTATAAATATTTTTTCATTAGACATGTCTGCAAAGAAATATGCTGGCAGTAACAAAGCTCTCAGACCTCATCGTCATATTTTAAATTTACTGAACCACAGGGAAAAACGGGCATACTGCATATAAGCCAGTTACATGTAGAAGAAGCCCAATAACAGCAACAAGGGAGCTCGATGTCATTAGCCCAAATAATGTCTGTTTTTTAAGCAGCAGCATTTTTGCAGAAAAAAAACTGCAGAATAAGGAAGTGCTTTAGTTACATTTTAGTGTTAACTCAGCTGGAATTAGAAAAGGCTAATTAGTGTAATAAGATATAGGCTCCCAGGTTTTTAGACCAATTGTTTTAGTGTCATGGCCACCCTTTCTGCTTTTTAATATTACATGTAACCATTTTTTTCCTCATCTCCTCTGCTCTGGACTGTAGGCGAGTTGCTTGCTTTAAAATCACATAAGGTGGCGTCTATTAGTGTTAGCACTCTATGCATTTAATGAGATCAGAAGCAATTTTATGCACGTGTTAATTTGGAACTGGGACAAAACACGCTTTTTTGTTTCAGTCAGCTCACAATTTTAATGTAATTACACATTTTTGTGTTTCCTGTCGTTGTTAATGCATTGCAATTAATATATATAATAATTTTGAAATGTCAAAATTTGCTTTTGAACTGACTCAATCAGACAAAACACATATGGAATACTATCATACCATGAGAAAAAATGCAAGAGTGAGACAGCCTCAGTGTAAATAAAAATCAATGTAATGATGATTTATGAGCAGTCACATCCTCACTTAGCTTTTGCTTCCAATGCATGCATAAAATAGAGGATTTTTTTTAATGTTTGGAACAAATAATGAAGCAAGTTTTGTGATGCATATATGAGATTTATGGGGGGGGGGTGCCCTAATAAAATTAATATATTAATCGCATATTTGGTTTTATAACCCTGATAGCAAAATTTTTAGCTGGCTCCTTCACTATGGGACAAACTGATAACCATGTCATGTTTATATTCTTGTCAATAGATGGCAGCAAACAGCTCAGATCTCTCAATCAAAGCGCTCAGGTTGAAACGATGGTTAACAGGCACTGTTTGTGATGAAACTCTACTGAATGTTAGTTGCCACAATTAAAAAATATATTTTGCTGCATTTTTGAGATTCTGAGGTCTTCATCTCGATGTTAAAAAAAGTTAATTAGTTATCCTTCACATTATTTTACTCATTGTAATGCACAAGCCGTTGCGAGGCACCTGTTGCTCACAGACGAGGCTGTTCGACCACAAAAAAGGTCTCGTACATTTTGTATTTTAAGTCCCTCCTCTCATAGCAAATTTCAAAGCAGCCTTTCCTATAATGACTATCCTGACACTGTTAATTTTATATTAGGATTTTTTAGTAAGCCTGATGCATTTTTTTTTTTTTACACTAATCTGCCTGTGATTCAATGACTAAAATAATTAACAATGGTTAACATGTTACATAATGTTTGACATTGTGGAGAATATTTTGGTAGACAATTACTGAAGAAATAAAGGCATTTGTAATCATACCAATGAAAACAGCTGAAAATTAGAAATGACACATAATGAATTGAAATTCTTTGTCGATAATGGTGATATAAGTTCAGGATTTGTAGTCTCTCACTAATCAAATCTTTCTTCTGATGTTAATAGTGGCATGCCACATAAACGCTCACTGTTAAACTTTACTGTAGGGAAACCTTGAGAAACCCTCAGACCTATGGCAATAATAGTGCATAACTAAACTCTGCGCCATAGCGGCCCTTCCCCGGTGGGCGTGCGTAACGGCCCCAGCCCTCTCTAAATATATAACTCCCCTCCAAAACAGAAAGAGGGGAAAAACAAGAGAAGATGATGCTTGTCCAATCAAGAACTATCTGGAAACTAGTCAAGGGATAGCTTTTTTCCCGGATACTGTGTGCGTCTCATACCGTTTTAAACTTTTTTGTGGCCCCGGGTGGTGCTGGTGGAGCGCGCAACGGGAGGCGCATTGTTTCTATGCAAACTGGACGACATGGCTATTGTATGCGTTTGGGCATATATGGAGACCCTGATGGCTCAGAAGACACAGCCCGTCTGAAGTTTCAAGGAGAGTAGCCCTCAGCTGTGTTTCGCCAGTTTGTCTCCTTCGGCTTCCCTCTTCTCCTTATTCGTTTCGCTCCGTCGCAATGAGTTGCCTGGATGTGATGTACCACCAAAGCTATGGAGCGCACTACCTCCCGGCAGCGGCGTACAAGGCAACTTACTATAACCACCATCACCAGCAACAACAGGTGAGGCATTCATCGCAAAACTTTTGAAGGTACTAAGAGGGGCAGATGCCGAGATCTCAGCTTGAGGCTTTCGTTTATTTACTTGAAAATAAGCATCTTATTTTCTTTTCTTTTTTTTTTTCATTTGGGGGCTCGTGTGACCTACAGGGGGACGCGTGACTTTTGTATTTTCACAATATAACGGAAATTAGTATTCGATTTCTGTCGATTATACTACAAGCAAAAGTTTTATTAATATATAAAACTAAATGTATATAATGAAGTACGTGGCAGAAGACCAAAAAAGATAAAACCGAGTTTGTAATTAAAATATAATAACAGGAAAAAAAAGTTGGTAAATATCATGAACGGAGGCTAACTTTAGGATTATTTATAAAATGTCCTTCATGAACAATTGATTTCGTTTTGTTTCTGTTCCAAAGTCTTTATCCTTTAATAGCTTTAATAACTTTTACCTTAAATTTCCTTTTTGTGTGATTAAATTCCAGTCTGGGGATTGGTATTCAACACAGGTCAGGCGTAATGACACGGAACTATTAATCCTGCGGTCAAACGGTGATGTAATGACAGTCAGTCAGTCACTGAGGAATGTGGATCAGGCACACTGAGCTTTACAAATAGTTTGAATGCAAAATGGAGGCGAAAGGAATCTTAGTTTCACACGACTCCCAATCAGCTTCAGCATCAAATAATTAGTCGTATAGTGTGACTGCATGTTATTTATTTATGAAATTTAGAACTCTGTGCAACTGTTAGCACCACCAACATGTGAGAAATTATTGTCTTCTGTGTTATATCTACACAAAACCAACACAAAGGTGGTCATTATTTTAAAAATTAAATTCTAATAAACTTCAGGTACTGTATTTTAAACTTTCATTTAATCTCTATCTGTTTCTTATTCCAGAGGAAGCTGAGTGTTTACAGTAAGATGCAGGAGTGTATGGACCAGCACCAAGGAGGAGGAAGAGGGTTACTGCCCAGAGAAGAGGTCCTCCAGCAGGGTCCTGCAGCACCAGGTGCTGAATCAGGCAGCAGATCCTCATCTGATTCAGAGTTAAAGGATGGGACTCAGCCAGCAGAGACGGAGTACTTGAGTTCCCGGTGTGTATTGTTTACCTACTTCCAAGGAAACATCGGTGATGTAGTAGATGAGCACTTCTCTCGTGCTCTCAGTCAGTCCAGCACCTTCAGTGGCGATACCAAGCCCATTAGAGTGACTCAGCCTTTGGCTTCAACCACCACTGGCCTATGGAAAGGTGAGCAGGCAACACTTGCCTATGTAGCTGATCAACTGACTTGGTTTAACTATCTAAATAGTTACAAGTCACTAAACATTATAGATTGCAAATCCAAAAATCATGAAAGGTAGCTTGTGTCAGTCTGTTAAGTCTTTGTGATGTGATTGTTTCAGATGGTGGCTCTCTCACTGAAGGTCAGGGAAGCTCAGCTTGGAACAACACTTATCCATCCCAGAGCAGCTCCTGTATCCCCGCTGTCTCTGTTTCAGTCCATCCAGGCTTTTCCTCCAGCCCTGTTTCATTCAACCACCAGGATGGAGCTCTGTGGGCCGGCCACATGCTTTCCCAGGCCAGCCTCTCACCTGCAGCTACCCTTCCTGATAGCTGGACCTACAGCCTGAACCCCCAGAGCACAAGTGGCTACCCAAATGTTCATGACGTCTACCATCCCCACCCCCACATCCACACTCGGCACCATCACCCCATGCTTCATACATACCCAGCTCACAGCCCGGCATTGGATCCCAGATTCAATTCACTCCTGCTGCCTGGTGTTAGGAACCAAAGTCAGTCATCCACCAACACAGGGAGTTCCCCACACAGTGAGGGGGTGAAGGCAGAGATCGAGCCCAGCAGCAACAACAATGTCACGGCTACCTCTGTCACTTGGACTCCTTCTGGTCTCCATGGATCTTTAGAGGCGTATGACACAGGTAGATATAACAGCTCAATAACTCTGACAAGCCTTGATCAAAGTTCACGTGTATTTTCACTCCGTTTTTAAATCTTAAACTCATAATAACATTTTAAAGCTGTTTTTTTTTTTCTCTTTGCAGCTCTTGAACAAACCAAAGCAAAGACATCAGTTTGGTTCTAACTGATGGACTGGCAAAAAGCTCAACTCATGCCAAAAAGGACTTAACTATGTGGCTTATCAATGTATGGCTGCAACACCAGCACTGTAATTCAAAATTTAGCTATAGAATGCTAATTGTAGCTTAATCTACGAGTCCTGCACTGTCCACACAATTACTGATATGAACTCAGGCTTGGACTTAAATGACAGTGATCGGTATGCTTTGGCTGCACGTCAAGGCCCTCGAAGAACAATTAAAAAAAAAGACTACTAGCTTTAAGAATGGAAGGTCTCTTCTCTGTCAGCACAAAACACCAATGTACTTTCCATGTAATGCGTGACTAAGTGGTTCTGTTTCAAGAGCTTGATTTTGGCCCCCATTTTGTTTTGTACAGTAAAATGTTTGTTCAGTGTTCAGTTAAGCCATGCTATATTGTCATTTGCTGGATGACCTCTGCTAAAACTGTTGTTTGGAAGCTGCCTTTCAATTTTGCCTTTTGGGGAATGTGTAGTGTAAATATTGATACTGTATGTTTAAAGAATAAATTCAACAACTGAAAAGCAAAACCATTGCAGGTGCTTTGTTTTCTCTGACAGAAACTTGCAGATATTTTTCCCTGAAGTACATGTAGAAATCAAGACCATTATGCACTAATCCAAAGTTTAGAAAAGGATCGGTTTATTTTAGGCGGTACTTTGAAAGAAATTGCTGTTGCCATTATGTGTTAGTTTGTTGTGAAATCCATCCCCTTCTATTCTGCAAACTTAGGAAAAGCATCTGTGTTGATTTGATGCTGGAATATTCCCTATATTTAAAAGGACTGGTACATATATAGCATCTTTCTATTCAGCAGCATAGTCAAAGCACCGTCCACTACAAGTCTCATTCACTCAATCACACATACATGTTCATACAGCTTTTATAGATGCCTGACTGCTTTCTACCATTTACAAACACATACAGGTAGATGCATCAAGGACAACCCTTGCCCACTACTTCAACTACATCAATTTCACAACCCTCCAATTGGTAGACAACCCACTCTACCACCTGAGCCACACGAGCCTTGTATTTTTACAGTACATCTCATGTACAAGACCTTATTTCACATATGTCATAAAGATAGAATAACTTCTGAAATCTATACATTTTAAAAGAGGATTGACTTTAATAACTATCAAATTAATAAAACAGAAGTTTATCATGTTAATATACTGAGTCAAAATCTTTAAAGATGAAGACTTACTGAAGTAGAAGGCGCACATATAAAGAAAGGAAAGGAAAAGGAAAAAAACTTCAGCACTTCAGCTATGAACATATATGTTATGTTACTCAGCCAACATGATCTCTGCTAGAGTACCAAGGGAAGTGGTTTACATTCCACAGACCGTTATTGTTTGATACCATGAAATGTCTGTTGTCTGTTTCCACGCAAACGCACATTAAAAAACACACAGCCCCAGACTGACAAGTACACACCAAGGAATGTATTTCCGTCTGGACAGGAAGTTTGTCGGACAGGGGCAGGCGCACACAAATACAGAAATTCTAACCTTACGTACCACAGTTAAGTTGGATATGGTGTTACCAAATGCACGCATAATGTTTATAATATGACCAAGTTTTTACAATCAAGAAGTGATTACACAAACAATGGGTATGTGTGTTTATGTGTGTGAGCGTACTTGTATTACACATGATGTGGGAGAACAAACATATTTACATGTGTCACTTTGTAGGGTCAAAACCAATATTCCCCTAATGCATATGCTTCATTTTTAAAGTCTTGGTTTAAATGTTGATCACATAGGAAATAATCCAAGTCAATGTAATGTCCTCTGAACTAACAGAAACACTCTTTATGTGTGTGTGTGTGTAGTGAGTGGTCTGACCAGGTGGTATGATCAGCAGTACCAGCCCTCTAACATTCCTGCTCCGCTCCCACGTATCTCATTCTCCATCTCGACTAAACAGCAGGACTTTAAATCTGAAGCACAGCAGCTGCGTTTCCATCCAAACTATCAACAAATCATGACGCATAGAAAAGAAAAGCCCGACTTGGAAACACTTCTTTAATCAGAACTGAATGTTTGTTTCACTATCATTTTATTGACTTGTGTGTTTACGTTAGCTGGTCTATGGTTTATTGAAAGACGTAAAACATGAGTTCCTGCAACTTAGAAAAAAAATGCAAATGAGGAAAAAAAAATATAACACTGTATTTTTTGTCTTCTTTTTTTATTTTGTGTTGTTCTTCTGTTTGTTTGTGTTTTACACATAGGCCTTTAGAAAGCTAACATTTTTACTTTATATACTTTATTTTTAAGTATTTTATATTTTATTTGTATAGTACCAATTCTCAACAATAGTTGCCTCTAGGCACTATGCTGTAAGGCAAAGATCTTGCAGTATTAGAGAGAAAATCCCAACCATCACAGCAAGCACTTGGCAAGAGTGGGGAACAAGAACTCCCTTTTCTAACAGGAAGAGATACAGCTTTCTGTAAAAAAAAGAAAAAGAAAAGAAAAAAAGGAGAGAATAAGAAGACAAAAAACAACATATCAAAAAGAGAAGAGAAAATTTAATAGTGTGCAGTAGTAAAGCACATGATTAGTGAAAAGACGAGAGTGGAGAAGAAATGCTCACAGCATCATAGGAAATACCCTAGCAGCCTAATCCTATGGTAGCATAATTAAAATAATAATTAAACTCAATCCTAATTAAAAACAAATTATCAAAACGAACAATTTAAGCTTAATCTTAAAACTAGAGAGGGTACCTGTCTCCCAAATCTAACTGAGAGCCTATTCAATGGGAAAAGAGGCTAATAGTTGAAGGCTCTGTCTCCCATTTTACTTTAAAAAACTCCAGGAACCACAAGGAGCCTGCAGTTTAAGCGCGATATAGGGATAGTAAAGTACTCTGAGGTGTCAAAGATATGATGTGACCTGATTGTTCAACAATTAGTTTGTGAAAATGATTTTTAAATTCAATTCTGAATTTAACAGATAGTTATTGATGATGAGCTAATAGCCACTAATGTGGATTAACTGAGGAGTTTTAAGGGAGCTTTTAGAACAGCCTGATAATCACAAATTGCAATGGTCCAGCCTAGTAGTAACAAATAATGCATAAATTGTGAAAAGCATTGACAAGCATTTCTTATTGTAAGAAAATGCCTTCAAATGATCTGTTACAATGCAAAATGTCAAAAAATGTAAGCGTATATTACTTTTTATCCAATAAATTACACGTATTACATCTGCAAACAATTAATGCTAACTACTTAGATAATATGATCACATTAACTATATTTTTTAACTTTCTTTTGTTTTGCACAACACAGCTTTGTTACCAAGCACTGCACCACTTTGGAGCAATCATCGACTTGCGTTCTGGTTGTGTCTCCTATGCTTTGCTGAAGATATTGATGTTTGGGTTTATTTTAAGGTGGAAAATGAAAGGCCACAATTTGCAAGTAAGCGCTTCATTTGCATTAGCATACAGCCTCCACATCAGCATGTAGTGTAGTTACATGCAAACAGGCATCCCGCTGGCAGCCTTGGAGAATCACTGCAGGCACTTCCACTGCAGGAAGGAGAAAAAAATACAGATACACAGAAATGGAAGTTAAATGAAAGTTAATTAATTTGTCTGTTATAAAATGACCATGGGGTTAAACAGTTTCAGGAAATGTAGCATTAGATTTTTATTAAAAGGGTTAGCTTGTGCTTTGTGCTGATGTTACAATAAATATATCCCAAACAGTAAAGGATTACATTACCACTTTTTTTTTTCTTGCTGTTTAACATTGCTGATATGATAAAATACGTAAGTTAATAAAGCAATTTTTATTTCATGTGGATTTCCTGTTCTCAATTTTTTCCTTCCAAACCGAATCAATTTTATCCTTAAATCTTATTTGCACTCAAGTTCAAAGTTGCACTTACATTCATCAAAAGAACTTATTGCAAGCCCAGGTACACACACACACACACACAACATACACACACAACATACACACACACACACACACACACACAACATACACACACATATGCATGAGCACACAGAACTGTGCTTTACTGGACAAAAGATACCAAATGAGAAAAGGATAAGTGCTGAGCCAATCTAGGGCTATAGCTCTTCATCTCCTCATTGCCATGATTGCCTCTTCGATGACCAATCTCCTCATCCTTTCTGTGGCAGACAAATGCATTTATTTTAAGAAAAGAACGTAAATAGTTTTATTTTCTCTTTTATTTTCTCAGCATTCACATTTTCCTCTGACCTAGGGTGCACCTTTAGGATCTTTTGTGATATCAGCTCATAATGAACATTCAATCATTGCTATCATTGCTTGTTATCCATTTAATTTGTTCATCTGTATGTTGCTCAGACATCACTATATCAGCATGCCATACTGTGTGCACTTATATTATCACACGTAATCCAAAAACGTTGTTAACTTATCTGTCTTTACTGGTAAAATAGAGCTTTTGCAAACCCATCTGTTACCTTTACTGAAAAGGTGTTGAGTCAAACTTTTGTAGTGGTGTCATATAACTAGTAAATACGGGGCCAATATTGCCAAAGCTGATACTGACACCAATACTGAAATGCAAATTCTTAACACATTTTAATGATTGCTAAATCACTTTCCACAATCCTTTTTTAACACAACAACACATACCTTCCAGCTTTTCCTGGATTTGAAAAGAAATTTGGGTATTTTTTTAATGTGCATACCTCTAAAGGACTGTGAGTCAACTTCAGTTGTTGAAATGTGGTTTATAAATAAAATAAATGTGATAGTTGAGGCAAAAAGTTTCCAAAATTTTGCATAGTGCATGTTTGAGGTTTATTTTTTTCATAACCAAAAAAGTAATTAAAACCCGATTAATATGCTAGTATTGATCCAATACTAATACCAGCACTGGTATCGATACTGTTGTACAGAACAGAACTTTTTTTGAAACAGTAGTCTCAACTATAATCTGTCTTCAAGCTCCAATCCTCTTAAAAGAAGCAAATTAACCTTATTGCCACACGATATATTAACAACATTAAAAGATAGATGATTGTGGACTTAATGTAACTTGGCGTTTTCTTTATTTGCTTTGCTTTTTGTTCAGATTTTGCCGTAAAAGTAAATTTGGATTGAACTGAATCAATTCAGACCAAGTGAAGAAGAGAAAGAAAGATAGAAAACATATGTTTAGACTAGCAGACTGGAGAGAGCCCACAGAGAAGAGATGAAAAAAAGAGTAAGCGAGGGAAAGTTGATCGGTCATAACACAGCCCAGCTACACATTCCAGAGTAATTGAGCGGATGATTAGTTTTACAATCAGCAACACAACACCAGCTGTCTGAACACAAAACTATATAAATACAGAGATGAGGATGGTTAGGAGAAAAGAGAAGATCTAGCTAGAAAAAAATGGAAAGTAAAGCAGGCATATGGTAGTCATAATCCCTCATCACATTCCTCTCACTGTTTTTTGCTTCCCTTGTCCATTCAAACATTTTTTCCTCACTTCCACAAGTCAGCTCAGTGTCTACAAATCACTGGGGTAATTAGAGCTAATTTGACCTCCTTGAACAAGTATTACGGGTGTTAGGGGTATTAGTGAAAGGCTCAGCTTTCACCGCTCTGTTTGTGTCAACAGGGCAGCCTAATGAAGCGTGCTGGGACTGTCGCAGAACACTTGTCCTGCTGATTACACTTGATTTACCAAGTCCTCCGTGTTTCAAGTGATACCTGATTCCTGTTTAACAAATGACAAGGAACACCCAGGGAGCCGGGAACCTCACATTTTCCTTGTGTTCTGCTTCTCAAACCTTAGTATATTTATTAACATTGGGTTCAGATCATATTTGCAGTAAAACTTTCTTCAGTCTTTGCTTCTTAACTGCCAATTATTTCCTTAATGCAGGAGGTCAAATGAAAAAGCCACCTAATGGAGGTTTGAACACGGCTAACATTAAAATTCTATAAGCTTTTCTCATCAAATTTAGATTGGATTCGATCATTACAGTTTAACTTAATTTTGTTTGGATTAGATTAAACTCTAATGATACTATGGAGAGAGTCACACCAGTATAGAGAAGGTATATAACTGCCGTAATCAGGATAACAGCGCGGCGAATGCCCAAACATGTACATTTTCTATTCACTTGGCTGCAATGAGGCGTTTTCACATTATTACTTTAAATCATTTAAATTTAAGGACCTTTGGTTTAATTTGCTGTCTTTTAAAAATAAAACATTGGATTTGGCCGCCGCGAGTACTTCGCTGTTTCATAACATAATTTATCATCATTTGAACACATACATAGTAAGTAATGCATTTCAATATGAAATGTATTTGGCTAGCAAGCACTGGTGGTTTTTTTACAGAAAATGGGAAGTGTTACCATGGCAACCAGAAAGTCAAAGTTTGAAAAGTTGGGTAAGTCCTGTATTTTATTTTATCCTAAAGCAAGATTCTAATCCTAACATAGGAGTTTGTTAAAGATTGAATCTAACCAACCTATTTGAAAATTATAGCAATGATGTGGGAAAAACTGTGACTTGTCTACAACTTGAATTTGTGTCTTTTGCATGCATTTCAAGGTGACTTGTTTGTCCACAACCCCTCCAACCTACAAATGCACACTTT
Organism: Hemichromis elongatus; assembly: GCA_015108515.1. NCBI lineage: Eukaryota > Metazoa > Chordata > Actinopteri > Cichliformes > Cichlidae > Hemichromis > Hemichromis elongatus. The sequence continues at coordinate 25,594 of VUQR01018685.1, read as the reverse complement.
GTGTCATTTTTAATCAATGCATGGGGGAGCAGAATGGTGAGAAATTTGTGTTGAGGAACATGGGAAAAAGGCAATCCAACACGAATCAGCAGATTAAAGGTTGTGACCCTATGATGGACTGTTGTGAGACATGTGGTTGTACCTCTTTTTTTGTGAAAATTTGTGAAAAACAACATTGTTTGCTTTGCTCATCCAAGATGATTTGCTTCAGCTCTTGCACGCAAAATTAAAATGTTTATGTGGCATGGTGGTTAGCACTGTTGCCGCACAGCACGAAGGTTCTGAGTTCAATTCCACCATAAGGCCGGGGTCTTTCTGTGTGGAGATTGCATGATTGTGTGGGTTTCCTACTCCGGCTTCCTCCCACCGTCTAAAGACATGCTAGTGGGGATAGGTTAATTGATCAATCTAAATTGCCCATAGGTGTGAATGTGAGTTCAAATGGTTGTCTGTCTCCGTGTGTTAGCCCTGCGACAGACTGGCGACCTGTCCAGGGTGTACTCTGCCTCTTGCCCTATGACAACTGGATAGGCTCCAGCGCCCCCTATGACCCTGAAAAGGATAAGTGGAAGCAATAGGATGTATGGATGGCGTTTTTTTGTTTGTTTTTTTTAACAGCTAGCGATTAGCAAAGCTTTGGGGCATATATTTTTAACTATGAGCAAGTCTAAGGAGCTTGGAAAGAAAAAAAGGGTCTGGACTTCTTTAAGTTGGTTTAAGACATTTCACCTCTCATCCGAGAAGCTTCTTCAGTTCTAGGGTCAAATGGTGGAGAGTCCCATATTTAAGCCCCGTGGGAGTCTCCACCATTTGACCCTAGAACTGAAGAAGCTTCTTGGATGAGAGGTGAAATGTCTTCAAGCAACGACTTAAAGAAGTCCAGACCCTTTTTCCTTCCAAGTTCCTTAGACTACGATGACCTGGATGATGAGAACCTTCACAGACAAACTATGAGCAAGCTTTATTCCATTACACAGTCATTTCATTAGGTGATTACAGAATTGTTTATTATAGCTTATTACAGTTAATTAAAATGCTTTTTTGGCTCCTTGCCTTCCTTTAATTTTCTTGGCTTTCTTTTGTTAAAGATTTTGGAGCAATAAAAGTAGATGATTTTGAAAAGTATTGGATTTCTATACATTCTAATTTGAATGACATTTTGGCCACTTTTAAAGTCATCCAAGTTACCTTTTTGACGTGATTTTACACAAAATAGAAAAAAGGGGGGAATTCTTTGACTACTACTGAACTTTTATCGCTTCATGTTTTAAAAAGGACCAATTGTGAAAAAAGAAAAGAAAAAAAGACAAAAAAAAGATGCACTTGCAACAGTTTGAGCAGAGGTGGTGGGTTGCTGTGGTGTGACTACATAGCATCAGGGAACAAACATTTGCCCATTTCTGTGCATCAGCCAAGGGAAGGCCGCTAAATGAAAAATCAATAAATACATAACAGGGTGAGATCAACATTTATGGTTGTTTACAGAGTACAAAAAGAACATCCACTCATAACGCTAGCCAGCAGCATTCCTATGTTTGCCCACACACAGGGAAGCCAATATACATGACTTGCCTCTTCGGCTTTCTCTTAAATTTCTTTTCAATATTAAAAAATTTGAATTCAAAATAAATTGAAATATAAAGTAAAAATAAATATTATTATTATTATTATTTATAATATTTCAAGTTTCAACTATTACCATTCAACTGTTACCATTAGTAACACTTGACTGGGCAGTAAACTAGTAAGATATTAACCTTAACTGCTATATTATTTTTTTAAAAACTAAATAAAGGTTGATGCAAGCTTTATTAATATTTTTTAGCTGCTCCTTTTCTCTTGTCATGATTTGCTAATAATAAAATACAAAAAAAAAAAAATTGAAAAAAAAAAAATAAAAAAACAAAAAAAAAAAAGGAAA
>VUQR01018685.1:4851-23507 GCA_015108515.1 Hemichromis elongatus | reverse complement strand
ACTTAACCTTATTTAAAAAAAAAAAAAAAAAAAAAAAAAAAATTGAATAAAATAAAATAAAATAACAATCAGAGGCGAAGGCATTCCATTCATAAAGGCCAAAGTAGGAGCAGCAGTAGCCTGTTTCCATAAGCTCCAGTGTGGATAATGTGCCAGCAACCACAGAGCCCAGTACATAGCTGTCATTCCTGTGTTCACTGGAAGCACATTTAGCAACCAACACCTGTTTCCCCTGCTTAGTCTCCACTGTAAGCTGCTCCAGTACAGCCCCGCCTGCCTCTAGAGGAGCGAGGATTCAGCTCATACTCAACAATTCTGCTATTTGTGGAATGCAGCTATGAGACTATTTTTATTGCCATTGCTTACAGTTAGATGAGCATTGGCAGCAAAATATTCAATAACAGTTCAACACTTTGCTCTGGAACCTGTATAACATTCTAAAAAAACACTGACAATTGCTTGCTCTGTAAAAATAGCTCATATTTACATTTCATTTCATTCACATTCACATTAATAAACACAGAAAAAAAGGTGGGGGTGTGGATTAGTAGCAGTACCATTCAGAAATAATTCATGTTTATTTTTGAATGAGTTGTTGCAGAGGTCAATACAGTACACAGGAAAAAGGAAAGTTTTCCTAATGAAGATTTAAACAGTTTTTAACATACGTTATTGAAATACTTCCACGTCCCTCTGCTGATTAATCTGCATAAAGTCAAACATAAACTAATCTAAGGGATTAGATTAAGGAACACTGCATTTTATCAGCCATTTCTGGTTTTACACACCATCCTTTCCAAATTAACGCAGTAAATTGATTAGTACTGTAGAGAAATAATTGCAGACGTCACTGATCTTAAGGCTTCCTTTTTGAATGATGCAGATCAGAGGTCAACTTGGGAAACTGGGATTTCTTAAAGTAACAGCTTATCAAAATAAGGGTTTTATTCCTGGGTGCCTGATTGAAGAGCATGGCTCAAGTTAAACATATTCAAATGGAGTTTTTATCCAGTGGCTAGGATACCAGTCAGTCTTTAGAGTCTAACTACAATCCTAAACTTACACTCACTCTTTTTACAATAATCTTCACCCATTAGTTCTGTCAAACACGTATTTAGGTCAACGAAGCTTTGAGCTTTCAGTTACAATCTATCACTGACTTGTCAGTTTGCTAATTGCTACCATCTACATAAACGTCAAAAGCTAATCATATTGTATAAAGAACGTTCAAAGAAAAATGTCTTGAGGCATTTTATCAAAAGCAATGACACAAAAAGCCTGTTAAATATAATAAAGGAAAAATACAGTTTATAAAAGAGTATTCGGTAGCAGACTATAAATAGAATTTAACTCAAATGCATAAAATGACAACAATTCCACACAAATTCTTCCGTTTTTGTGCCAAGTCATCTGAAAAGAGCCTGAAAACACACAGTTACTCAGCAGTGAGGAATCCTTTGCTTCCCCACCTGCTTGTCAATCATCCAGGCTTCTGTTATTTGACCCTACCTGCTGCTACTGTCCCATGCTCTCCATAATGACCATACCACACATACCAGAGCCACACAGGGGCATTCCTGCTCCATTGACCCAGATTGTTTTTTACTTCCTAGCTGTCAGTGGAAGCAGCTTTCCACTGAAGATAAAAGCAACTAATGGATCGATTCCCAAAAGGAGATATAGCGTCACAGCAAAGGCTGGAAGAATGTGATGATAAATACGCAATTATTAAAGGTTTGTTATGATTTTAAACATTTCCAGTGATCCATTTCTTTCCACGGGTTACAGCTCTTGGAAGGGGATAAGCTGCTCAGCAAACATTAAAACCCTCAGTATGAGGGTAGCATTTTGGCTAGAGTTAGCTTTTTACCCTGCATTATGTCTTTGGACTAGACACAGCAATGAACAGCTCTAATCTATTTTTAAAAAGGGTTGTATGCTGTTGATTAATGATTTTGCTTATGATGATGCCATTAGTTATTATGATGCCCTGCAATGGACTGGCAACCTGCCAGGTTTTCGTGCCTTTTACCCAATGACAGCTGGGACAGACTCCAGCCGTGAATAAACAGTAAAAGAAAATTCAAAATGAATGGACAGCTTGCTGGATGGATGAATGGATGGATTTCAGTTACATTAAGCTGCATAATGACCACAGAGGCACCAATTAGGATTTAAAATATTGCTGAGATTTTACAATACTGTGTGAAAATTTTTGATCCAGTTAAATTTTTCATTTATATAGCAAAGGAGAAAAAAAAAAAAGGAGAAGAAGGACACTGGCATTTTCTTCCATGATCTCTCTAAAAACAAACATAACAAATACGTATGATATATTCTGCTTCTCATTTGTTCACCGAGCAAACTTTATAATTTGTCTGAATTAGATAGATATTCTTGCAGCCTCTGGCCTAGAATTACATTTCCAATCAATTTTCAGAAAAAGAGAAAATATCCAGTGAGCAGAGATTCACTGAATTGTCGAAAGAAGAGTGGCCAGACAGCTTTGAGCTGATAGGAAAGCAACAGTGAAATTAAATAACCACAAGGTATCCATAAGAACATCTCTGAACACACAACTCGAACTTTGAAGCGGATGGACTACAGCAGCAAAAGATCACACTACATGTCACTGCTATCAGCTACCAATGGGAAACTGAGGCTACAAATATCAAATGACCAAAATACGTTGATCTAATGCCTTGTCTGAGTTTCTGACCCCACCATCTGAATTTTGTGCAAACAATATGAAAGCATTAATGTATCATGCCTCACAGCAAAGATTCGGGCTGCTGCTGCAGCTGCTGATGGTGTAATAGTGAGGGGGATATTTTTTGGCACGCTTTGGCTTGCTTAGTACCAACTGAGCATTGTTTAAATGCCACAGCATACCTGAGTATTTTTGCTGAATATGTTCATTCCTTTATGACCACAGTGTACCAATCTTCTGGTGGCTGCTTTTCAGCTGCTGTAATAAAAAACACTTCAATCATATCAAAATGATTCCTTGAACTTGTATTCGGAGTTACTCAATTTTAGATTCCATTTTGAGTCCATCTGATAGATGTGGAGCCAACAAATCTGCAACAACTGTTTAATACCACTATGTCAGGATGGACCAATATGGACATCTCTGAGGAATGTTTCTAGCACCTTGTGTTGAATATTAGCAACCATCAATCAAGTCAGTCTTGAGGGAAAAAGGGGCTTCAATACTAGCAAGGTGTAGCTAATAAAGTTCCCACTGAGTGCAATGTGAACAGGTCATTGTACCCAACTTTCTGAGCTTATCGCTGATGTCCCGTGTAGCTTGGTATTCAGTTAATGCACATCTAAGACATTCTTTTTGATCCAGACTTTTGGAACATATATATCTTTTGTTTATGGATGATTATCGTTGTCTCCTAAGTGCTGTGACACCTCCAATGAGAAACGTTCAGTATTAAAACTAAACAAAAAACAATTTATTCTGCATCCTTCTGGAAATCTCTTAAGTTGACATTTTTTACCACACTGCATATTTTAGATTACATCTGTACATGTATTGTACAATTTGTAGGAATCACGAATGTACATAAATAGCATTGCAGCATGCGCCTGTGTGAGGGATTGTGTGTTTTTATGTGTGTGCATGTGAGCATGTCAGTAGACAGTGTAATCTGAGGGATAACATGATGCTTATCCGGCTGATCCCTCACCACCCCGGGTTCTGACAGATTGACACTCATCATTCTCCACATTACCTTTGCCTAATTGGCAGGTAATTCTCCTCTCCCCTACTGGCCTGCTGCTGTCACTCTGTATTGTCCGTGTACTCTACTACTACCCCTACTGTCTGCCTCTTTATCCTCCAATCTTACCAGTCGCCCAGTAGACAAAGAGTCCCTCAGCAGGACCTCTTGTCTAAGCCCAGAAACCCAGTGTGCACTGTCACTGTAAACTGGGGAAGTGAAGTTGGGAGCTTCCTCTTTCATGGTAAGCCCCATGCTGGGAGGCTCTCCACAGGGCTGACAGGAGTGCCGGCCCCAAATACTTTCAACCTGTCACCAACTACTCCTTCCAAAAAATCATGAAGTACTGTAGATACAACAATAATGCAAATGTAATGGCTGACATGTGTCTTTATGAAGGAGTGTTCATCATGTCTTACCCTCAGTTACATACCATCAATTAAAAATCATGTCAATGTATTTAAATTGAGAAATATTAATGTCTTTAAATGATTTAGTAGGAGTTTTCGGTTTCATTTGGTTTTCTAGAAGGAGCGCCAGCAAAGTTTTCTAAAGAAACACCAATGATTTTTTTTCTATTCTGATGTTAAGCAAACACGGGTTTTCTCTCTCACTGCCGCATATCCCAAGTTAATCCCCACACATCCCAAGGCTTTTAACTTTTTAAGCCTGTTCTCATTCTTCTCATTCGACTTCACAATCTTAAACATACAAACACGTAGATGTCAGCTGTACTGTAGTCCCCAGCCTGACAGTGATTGACAGGTGTTTACAGAGCCACACTGGACAGTCAGACATGAGACATATGGGAGTCCCACCCTCCTGTCATGTCCACCTTCCCATGAGTCCTTTGTGGCCGAGGTGCAGGTGGCAGGAGCAGTCAGGAGCTTGTCAGAGCAACAGGAAGAGGCTAGCACTCTCTCACATGCACACAGATTCCCTCTCTCTTACAGCACCAACCGTCAGACACACTCACTGTCAACCCCCCTGTGAGTATGTCAGCTGTCATTAACTTCCCAGACTTCCAGTGTGCAGGGGAGCTTCCCCTTTGTTCCCTCCCACTCGCAGGTGACTTTCACTAGGGGCTGCATGCTGTGAATGCCAGACTCTGTGCTGGGAATATTGGACCTGACAACATAAACAACCCAAAGGCAGGAGAATGAAAGTGAAAGAGAGACAATTACTGTATGTATGTTTATAAAACACTGCATATATATTATTGGTATATACATTTGTGTCCATTTGTGTGATTTCATGTTTATACTTCTTAATCTTATATGATAATTAAAAATGCAAGGTGTCTGTTATTTTTTATATTTTCGTATTTTCACTATATCCTGTAAACGCTTTTATACGTGTGAATGTGTGTGTATGAACGTGTATGCATGTTGAGGGACAGCATGCGTGGAATGTGTGTGATATAAAGGCTCTCTCCTCGTGACACAATGGCGTCTTTGACAGGCGGGAGAAGGGAAGGCTTTGTTTGGTGACACCACAGAGTGTTGTGAATGCCCGACATAGCTGCCATTCCTCTCTCTGTGTCGTCCGCCAGGCCACTGGCTTATCAGGGATTCCTCTGCTCTCGATCTGCCCACGCACACCCAGTATGTGTGCGTTTCTGTGTGTGCAAGTGAGGGAAAGAGTTTGTGGCACAGAGTTGCTAACACCAACAAGGAAAATGCTAATGAGCCATAGAATAGAACAGACTTTCTATTAGGTTACATATCTCATCACAACTGGACCCGTTTAGCTGCAGAGTTTTCAGCAATCTTAAGTAGATGGCTAACATGGGTTTATATTGTGCATTTAAACAAAAGTAACTCTATGGAAGGAGGATATGGAAGGATAATAATGATTATAGTAATGGTAATTTAGGGGCTGATTTCTTGAAGTGTTGATGGTGCGCGTGTCGGTGCACACAATACTGTTCATTTTTGCTAAATTCATAGCAAAAGATACAGTTTGCCCATACAGCACTTAGGAAAATGATTCAGTCACATGAAGACTTACTAGGCATGGTGGAGTTTCCAAAACTGTAGGTCTACCTCATGCAGCCCAAACCCCTCTGAACCCTTAAGGTCAGAGGTGTCCTTACTTTGGTTCCTGTGTTTTTAGGTAGGGCCTTCCTTAAATAGGTTCGTTCTGGTGAATCCCAAATATGCTTGTTCAGATGGGGATCTGCAGAGCTTGGAGGCTGGGTAAAGGAATCTATACATCCATTTTTTTTCTTTTTGTCCAATTCAGGATTGCAGTGGTGCTATGGTCTATTCCATTTGTCATGAAGCAAAGGGTGGTGTATATCCTGCACAGTTTGCAAGTCATAGCATACAGCAATTGGTATTCGCATTCACATTTACAGCCAATTTGGAATAACCACTTATCCTAACACCTAACAAGCATGTCTTTGGACTGTGGGAATAAGTAAAGGGATCAGAGACAAGATGCAAATTTCCAAATTGGACAACTTCTTTTATAGCTGCTGAGGCAGAAAATACAAAAAAAAAAAAAAACTTGACATGATGACACCAAGATATGGAAGAATATATGGCTTGGCATGGATTCTCTTAAAGAATAATTTTATTGCAGGGTAAAGAATAATTCTGTGAAACCCAAATTTCCCAATGTGAGCAGACTTCCTTGATTGAAAAATGATTTGGTGGCCTTAAGCTTGAAAGGTCATCTCTTTATTTATATAGCCATGGTTACACGGGTAATCCTTAGTTCTGCCTGCTTTCCATTATCAGACTTGTTTAACTTTAAGGACAGACTGACCTCTCAGGCTGGCGGGCAGCTGTGCCTTCTGCTCTTTTTGCCAAACCAATAATCTAGTAAAATACATGAAAGCAAGTCAATAAAACTTCATTTTTGAGCAGTGATTGGAGAAACGGTACTGATTGTGCAAGCCTCAACTATTCAGGCAGGTTGTTCCAAATTTCAGACTTTCTTCCCTTATTTTCCATCTAATGCTTCTCTCTCATCACTCTGTTTATCTCATGGCCAGGCTGTGAAATAGTATATTGCTGAGAAGCTCATTCTTCTTTCTGGTCTCAGTAATCATGCAGTTCCCTCCAGCTCTCACACAAACATAACAGTTTCTGCCAAGATGCCTGATCCTCATCTTAACACTGGTATGGTGCCCACATGTGCAGAAGTTGGCCACTTTATGCACATAAACTCACACACGCACACAGCTGTATATCTGCATTTCCATGCCAGGGTTTGTTTTTTATGTGTTTACATGAGGTTTCATGGACCTAGCAGAGGCTTGGCACCAGCAATGCATCAGCAGTTTCGTGTAGGATTAGACCAGTTTGCGCGATATTGTCTTTTAGAGTTATAATACTTTTCAGTTCAGGAAGTTCCAAATGGAAAATGCACATTTGTTTGTTTACTTTTTTGTAAAGTATATAAATACTGCTTCTTGCTGAACTGCTACATTAGGCTAAGAACTGCATCTTAAATGTCTGTCTCTAGTACACTTGCTATTGCCCAGATCTTGAGTGATCATATGGAAGGGTTGGAAATGGCATCCATAATCTGTGCCATTGAAGTTGATCTTTAATTAATATGTAAAATATAGGTGGCATAAAAGAGGACCTTATTTTTGTAGATTTAGACAACTCTATTGAGCATTTCTCCTGAAATAAAGCTGAAAAGTGACTTCAACCTGATGTGGTAATTAGAAGTAAAAGGGAGGCTCTCAGGAAAGCCCAGTGGACCTATATATGTATTGAGATTTTGCTTGAAATATTTATAAGAGCCTGGAAGGCTTTACCCCTTCACTAATCTGGGGACATGAAGTTGGAAGGTGTTGAGAAGAAGAAATGCTGAATGGTGGCAAATCAGGTTCCAATTTTCAGTGGAAGGTGCTGACAGATCTGAAAGGTTACAGTATGTGGAAGTCACAGATGGACTGAAATGAAATTTGGATTGTATATAGTCATGTGATTTGCCAAGCTTAGGGAGATATGTCAGTCAAGCTGTTTTTAAACAAGACCCTGACTTTTGGTGGGATGCTAGCAGGAGCACCTATTACCTTTTTATTTGCTTCTAGATTAGAGGTGGATGATACATTTTCATTGTTAGAGTCTCCATATTCAGCTCTCTACACATATAAAATTATTTAAAATCTTTTTTTTTTCCTGTTTAAAAAAGTGATAGTACTGTACAATCCACAGAGAAAGAGTGCCGTTGTAAAAACCTCCAACGTATGTATAATGAGAACATAATCACATATATCTACTCCTTAACTTTTCCACTTCTTGCCTCGTGCTGAGGTCAGTAAGAGCTGGAGAAAACAGCTGTGGTCAAAAATAATTCAGTTCTATTTGCAAATCCCATTTCAGAGAGCAAATAGCTCTTTTACAAGCTTCCTGTTCCTCCAGCCTCCGTCCCTTATTTTTCATTGTTTTAGGTTGCATTTCATTGTTCAACCTTTAAAAAAATAAATAAAAGCAAAAGTAGAAAACTTCAGTCTTATTGGATGCCAGTGTCTTTTCTCAGATGTGGGAGGTTGAGTTATTCTCGTCACTTTCCTAACACTGTGCCTTCAGGGAACAATTACGTTCCTTTTATGTTGTTGTAGCTTATTTCATCTCACTCCTCCACTGCTCCTCCCTTTTAGACCAGAAACACACACGCACGCACACACCTACACACACACACACACACACACACACACAAACACGTGATATGATGAACACATATGGTCCATTAACTCTACCAGTCTCCCAGGAGCTTCTCTCAGTTCAATTGCAGCCATTCCATCAGGCTCATCAGGCAGTGCTGTGGGAATAATATTAACAAAAAAGAATTAGCCTTTCTGTCAGCCTCTTTCCCTTTCTTTCAACATAGACACACACACACACACTCGATCTCAGATCAAAGTATTTCCTTGCATCTGCACTGCCTATGTTTTGTGTGTCTGCCTGTCTTTGTGAACTGTTTGTTGTTGTCATTATTATCCCAAAGGTTTCATCTGTGTGTGTCCGACAGAGCTGCATGTGCATGTTTTAGGGCGCACGAGCGAATGGGAATGCAAAATAAAGGAGTCGCTGTAAGGTGTGTTTGGAAGCGTGCTCGTCCTTGTTTTTGTATGTGTGCATGAGTGCGCTGCGTATTGGCAGACTTGCTGCTCCCACGTCCCTGAGAACGAGGCCAATCAGACTGGATAGACAGTTTATTTCCAAACACTAGCGTCTGGCCTGCTGCCTCACACACATTCCAATACATCCAGACAGACTTTCAGAAGGAGGAATTAAAAAGGCATTGGAGTTGTTAAAACATGACATTCCCAAAAAAGGGCTGCTGGGCCCTGAGACTACCCAGAAACATCCCACATGACTTAACCCTGCAGGAATTACAGCATCGCCAGGGTCGCCGTTGAAGGTTCTCTCATAGATACACTCCCTCTGGAATCCTTTCCTCTCGCTATTTTTGTCCCTCAGCCTCTGTTTAATAATACTACCTCACATATTAAATAATCCTCACTTGTAATATCTGCCTGATCTTTTGTTTGATGTAGTCATATTTTAAGGGTTTTCCTCAAGAGTACCTGAGCAGTCTAATGAGGATTTCTGCTCTGAAGTTTGAATAGTGCATCAGATTTTCTTTCTTAAGTGTCAGATTTGAGATTGGATTCTTAATCCAGTAAGTGAGGTGGATGTAACAGCCTCCTTTCATCTCAGAAGTATCAGGCAGTGTGCCAGTAGTATAGTAAAAGCAATAATCCCCTAACCCTTTAATTATCTTCCTTCTGGAACATTTCCAAAAAAGGACATAAGATGGTTTGGTTTCATTTTGAAAAAGGAAAGTTTTAAAGATATCTGCAGGACTTGTTTCCTAAATGAATATATGGACCAGTGATAATTCTACACATCTGTCACAAACCTGGTCAGCCTGCAGTTAAATCTGATGAGGGGAGAAGGATGTACTTTACAACTTCAAATTGAATGAGTGAATATTGAGCCCACAAGGGAAAGGAGTGGAGTCTCGTCAGCCACCCTAACTCTCCTTATCAAATGTCAAATAGGCCTCCTGCACCCATGAAAATTTAATATTAATCCAAGAGCAGCTATTTAATTTTGTGATTAGATTGGATGCATTAAGACTGCTCCCTTATCAGTTGGCTTAGAAGATGTGATGGCTTAATCTGCTCAACTTATTTGGTTGCTTGTGGGACAGTTGCTGAACTATGACTAATACAGATAAAAATCTGACCCCCCAAAAATAGGCTGGGATGTTTTATTAACCACTATATAAAGCACATGCTCTATTAAAGTATGATTAATGTTTATTAATTTTTCCCAAATCATTTTCTTAGTCCTGTGCTTTGAGCCGCTCCCCATTTCTTGATGTTTTGCTAGGAAAACGTGTGGAGCCGTTTATTGAAACATGTGGAAGCATTTATGGAAAAACAGGATAAAAGGCAAAAACAAAAGTGTGCTGTTTGCTCAAAAGTCAATATTCAGTTACCCACTTTTATTCTTAAGCAAACTTGTCATTTCTCTAAGTAATCTTCATCAGTAGTTCTCCAGGCTTCTTGAAGGATGCCCAAAGCTCTTCTTTGGATGTTGGCAGTCTTTTGTTCAGTTCTTTATCAAGAACACACTGCTTCAGTAATCATGAAGTGGGGAGGCCAATTCATTATTGATAGTGTTCCATTGTGTGTTTTTCTATCTAGGTGTGCTTTTACTGTATTAACAGTGTGTTTGAACTCATTGTCATACTGAAAAATGAAGCTGTTGCCAATCACATCTCACCACATCTTTGTGCAATCATAATTCCATCAGTTTTGACAAGAAGCCCAACACCACCGGCTGAAATGCATGCCCAGATCATGACAGAGCATCCACCACATTTTACAGATGACAGCGGAGACTCACTCTTGTATTTCTCCTCTGACATCCGCTGTATATACTGGCAATGATTTAAACCTAAAACTTTGGATTCATCACTCCTGAAAACCTGTTGCCAATGATTACAGTCCAGCTCTCGTGTCATTTGCAATACATCTGCCTTTTTTTTCCTTCCTTAAGAAAAACCTTGCTTCTTTCCTTCCTGGAAGAGGACTCATCCATTTCTGATGAGTCCTTGCTAAATAGTAAAAACTGATCAAATGAGGGGCCACATGCATCTCTCAGGTTATGTGTAAGGTCATTGCTCAATTTCTTTTCCCTGTTTCTTGCATTTATGACTTTTAGATCCTGTTCATCTGTTATTGACAGATTTTTAGGCCTACCACTTCTTTTATTTTCTTATCATCCCATTTTCTCCAATCTTTGTAGGACACACTTGTGCTTGGATGATTCATAGGTCTCCATTGAGCGGCTTAATAAAGAAACCAAACAAAATCTTCTGAAACTAGTCAGGTACAAGAAGCCAGTGTCCAAGGAAAAACTCCGTCAGACCTGCAGAAAGCCTGGGAAACTATTGCTCAAGACCGCATAAAAAATTACAACAAAGTCAGGCTCCTTGGAAGCAAAATATAAAGAAATGTAGGCTGGCTCATGACTTTTGCACAGTGCTGTAAACTTATCAGATATTGGTGTCTGCATCAGGCCTTCAAAAACACTGGTGCGCACCCACACTCACACACACTTAGAGGAATGTTTGTGAGTGGGAGTTGAGGTCAAACTTCACTATCACGGACTGTGTTGATGTATTCGGTTTCTATACAGGCTGACTAAGGCGGGCTAGCTGTGTAACAGTGGCTCAATTCATCCTGCTTGAAAATAGGGCCACTGACACATAAGGGGCTTTGACGCAACTTAAATGATCATTAAAGCATTTTAAAGAGGGTCGATCACCTTCCACTCATCTCCTGCGTACGCTTGTGAGGTTGCACATACCCACTTTGGGTTGAGGATCATTTAGTGGTGTGATTTGTTTTTTGTTTTGTTTTTGTAATATGAACGATAAGACATTAATATTAATGTCTCTGATGGATAAGTAAATAAATACAAGAAAATGATCTGCAAACATTGTATGCAGATATATGTTAAATGTGCCTGTATGCTGTTTAAAAAAATGATTCTTATTCCTACACAGCACTGACTTTTCCAAAGTGTCAGTGGAAGTGGAAGTGGAAGTGCATTACAGCGAGAACAATGAAAGGCAGTTTCTCTGAAATACTGTAACATTCTTCCAGACTTTATCCAGATTTATCGTCACCTACTTTACTGTAATCACTAAATCCCATTCGAGTTTCAGCACCATAATGATTAGACAAAAAAAAAACTATGAATCCTTTGAATAATTGAAACATCTTTATTCATTTCCATTCCAAAAAATTAGCTATCGAGGGGCTTCCCTAGAAGTGGATTTACTTTACTTTTTCTCCTGGTTTCCTGAGAAACCAAAGGCCTTTTAGACTAAGTAAGAGGTAAACATTAAAATATTCATGCATCAATTAAATCTGTAGAAATTAATCTAATAAATATAACCTGACAAAGCTATTACAGGCTCTTAAATAGTAGAAGTTATTATGAGGATAAATCCTGCAGGGCATTTTATGGCTGCTGATTGCAGTAGTTCTGACAAATGCAAATGTATGGGGCTGGACAAGGGAAGTAGTATCACTGACCCTTCTCAGCTATGAATAAATTAGTTGCTTTAATTTCAGGGTCATAATTTAGCAATTTAATAAATCATTAAGTATTGAACTCTTTTTGTCTTAGATAGCTCACTGCAGTTTTAATTGATCTTTTGATTCCTTTTTTATGCAGATTAACATTTTCAAATTTTGGGGACTGATCTCCAGTGTGCGAAGGTGGGATGTTTCAGATAACATTGTTTCAAACTTAGTCACAAAAAACACCATTGATAAGATAAGATAGCCCCAGTGGCCCCAACTTGTAATGTGAGAGAAATAGATACTTACAGTCTCTTTTCCAGTGGCTGGGCCTTTACCTGTGGGGCACAGTGTGAACGCTGTGAGGCCAGAAACTGCAAAGATAGCCATAAAGTTCAAGTGGAGTGTAAGCTTGGACGCCGGGGTGAAAAAGAGGAGCCCATTTGCCAACTGGTCACTGGGGTGGGTTTGACTGCTCTGTGGAAACGGGGAATTCTTACAACCACATTCCTTAGGGAGTTTTGTGTTTAGTACTTTGGGTTTATGATACATGCCGACCATTCCTGCCGGACAAGTCTCCAGTTTGAGAACATTAGAGTTTCCTCTCTGCTTTTTGGGTTTCTTCCACTGGCTTTATTTGACATGTGACCTTCAGGGTGTATTGGAGTTGAACATGTTCTTATAGAGAACAACGGATCGCTCTTTCCAAATAAAGAATGAGTTGCTGCTCAAAGTTTAAGAGCCGCGTCTTTCGGTCATGTGCATGTTAAATGCTTACTTCAGGTCCAATTAATGTGAGAGCTGGGAGATGACTGAAAACATGCTGAACAGAGCATATGTATATGTTATTGCTCTGCACTGACCCCTAACTTAAAATTATCTAAGAGACTGAAGAAGGCTCTTGGATGAGTGATGAAGCGCTTCTCCCACTAAAAAGGAAATGTCCTGATAAATAGATTCAAGTTTCTGGGATTTTTTTAACCTGGATGATTGAGCATGCTTCACAATATCTAAGGGAATAAACAAATATAGTATTCCTAATCCATAACATTTTTCATAAATGCATATTGTTACCTTTATGCATCAGTCTACTGCGACAGTATCTACTGGCCTTCACATTTTTACAGGTTTGTCTCTATAAATGTTTCAAAAAAATATATTTCTTAATATGGAAGAGCTCGTAAAATTGCTTTGCTTGCCCTGGGTAGCAGTGTCTTGTCTGGGGCTTTCTAATTGCTCTGGGTCCACCCCCTGAACTGCAGATCCGTTTTTACAGCTTGCATTAGCATACATAATGCTGCTCTGTGGACTCAACGAGTCATGCCAATTGAAAAGCAATCATTTTCACAGCAGAGCACTGAAATCGCCACTTTAATTGAGTGTGAGAGTACTTGCGTCTGTATGTGCGTTGCCATGTATCATGAGACAGGAGATAATTGGTTGTGCAATACAACACAGCAATATGTTGGTAATTCAATGATTAGAGCTGATTGCTTTTGTCTAGTTGTGTCCCATGGGGTGACACATGTTTATGTTGGCCACATCTTTTCTTACTGTCTGCGCTATATCTGTTATTGCCTCACACACACACACACCCATTACACTCACCCACTACAGAGAGATAGACCCCCCCCCGCCCGCCCCCAATAATAAATAGAGCCGCATGCTTAAACATGGGCTTGGAGAGTTCATACACTCTGCTATAATAAAGAGCAGAATTGTTCTTTGTATGAGTGCCCCACTGTTTAGTGAAAATGAAACCCAATTATCATATCTCGAGTGGATCCCCAGAATTGCATGACTGCTCTTCATGAAATTTGTGTACAAACTGCTTGTTTCCATGAGAGCTGATCATGTTAGAATATCCATAAATAGGATTTTTTAAACTATTTAGTGAATGTAAATGAATGAAAAGTGGACATTACTATAGTACTTAGACTTTTTTCCTAACTATGCGGTTTCTAACTTTCACAAACAAAAACTACTCACAAATTCACATGCACCACTGACTGCCTTATACAGTATCTTTTTGGCCCAAACAGAGAGAATATTCCTGAATGGAGAACATCTATGATCAATTGATATAACAGGAAGAATCATTTCCATACAAAGTGGACAAAGAAAAAAACTCTAATGAAGATCTGTGTTATTATGCATGCTGGCTAATTTCTCACAGCATCAAGCAAAAGCCTGCAGGGACAAAGCGACTGAATCAAGAGAATGTGTATTAATGGCGAAGGCTGCTAATTAGCCAAACAGAGAAAGGGGACATTAATCTTAAAGGCTATTTTAGACTCTTCAAGTCTAGAGCAAACTTGGCACTGCCTAATGGCTAAAATCAAAACTGTGGGTCACAGGGGTACTTAAAGGGGTGCAGCAAGGTTAATCTGTGGAAACACAATAAAGACTTCGTTTTTCTTCTTTTTTTTAACCTCTGCACTTTTATTGACTTCATAGTGATGCATTATGCATGTTTTTCACATTCTCACACTTTTATTACAAAATTGCAATTAAATACTTACTACTACTTAATACTAACTGATATTTGTTATTCAGTCATCTATTTGCTGATGGTGGGTTCTTGAAAAAAAAATCTTAGATTGTAATAATAAAAAAGACGGGTAGTTGTGTTGTGATAGCCTAAGAAAACCTGTAAGTGAACTGTAAGTAAAAGTGGGATGCTTGAGTTGCTCAGTCTGACGTTGTATATTGATTTGACAAGCTTATAGACTGATGGTGTCCATTGTCTTTGATGAAGCACTGACACTTAGTGGCTGATTGGTGTAACTACACTATAACTGAGCTGCAAGATTTCATCCATCAGTCCCAGAGACATCACCTCAGGCAATCCAAAACTGAAATTAGATGAAGAGCACATTGTATAAAATGTAGCTTTTAAAACCAAATATTACAGGTATACGGTTTAAAGGCAAGTAATAAGAGAGGAGTTATGTAAAATATACTTGACTGAAAGGCAAGTATAACACAGATACACGATTACATGAATATTCATAAAATTGCTAAATAAAATTAACTTCTTGGTTCAGCTTTGCTGATTTCTTTTTTAAAAGGCTGATGAAAAAATGTTGCTTTATTGCTTGTATAAACCTAACACTGCTGAACATAGAAAGGGTGGATCAAATGATTACACACTGCTGCAGAAATTGGAGAATATCACTGGTGACTATGCTGATCATACATCCATCCTCCGCAACTGCTGTTACTTCCTGTACTTCTCTCTTTTTATTTTGAGCAATAACTCACTCTTTGGGCAATATTCGACTGGTCCCTTTAGAGATCACATTATAGGATTGGATTTAGGATTATTTGCCTCGATTTTACCCTATTCCGGGCATGCCCCTCTGATACGCCAACCCTCTACATGTCCTCAACACTACATCCATGGAACTCCTCTCAGGTCTTCCTTTTGTCCTCTCCACTCCTCCCTGCCTGCACTCTCTGCTTCACCTGGTTGGATGACCCCAGGTATTTAAACTCGTCCACCTTCACTGCCTGTGCTCCTTGCAGCTTCACTGTTATACCTATCTGCATCTCGTTCACACATATGAGTTGTGTCAGTGGCTGGGCTGAACATTTAACATACAATTTAATACATTTGAAATTGTCCCTCGCTGAACAGCGCTGGCGGCATTGAAGAAAATGCATCACGTGATTAATCATCCGCCAAATTTTGGATGGTCCTTTAAAGTTAACGAACAGCGAACACAGTTGGTTAATAAAGTTTTCAAACATGCAGCACTAATATCGAATATGTTACAAAAACTACCTCCACGATGTGAAGAGGTTTTAATTCGAAAGTTTTAACCGGAAGTCGTTTCATTTTTTATTTTATTTTTACGTGAACTCGTGGTATAAAAGTGAAGAGGAGGAAGATTCCGTGAATTATAACCACAGTAACAGCAGCTATGAACCAATATTTTAAGGATGCCGACTTGAATAACACCGTGGAAAAGCTTGGCCAGCAGTAAACATTCAATTGGTCTAATCAAATTACTGAAGCTCTAAAACAGGGGTGGGCGGGTAATTTTCCCGGAAAACTGGGACTGCTGTGGAGGCACGCATGAGAGGTCAAATTTATATTTAGCAGAATTGAGTTCAGCTTGCTAGTGCAGCCTCCTACAACAACCCCAGTTTCTCATGTGGGGCTTTGGGAAAATGAATTACTGATTACAGATCTAAAACCTAACTGAGAGGTAATTTTTCCACTTTGGACACATTTCTAAAGTTAGACCACATATTGCACTTGCCAAATCACATGTATGGACATTGCTACACAAATTAAAAATAAATTATTAAATGATTATGATAATAATTTTTAATTAATAATTTTTTTTTAGACTTTGCACAAAGACTTGTTTTGGCTGGTAGGTCCAAAGGGCTAAGCAAAGAGTTGAAATGCTACAACAGAACTCTGCACGAACTGTTCAAAGCAGTCACCAATCGTCCTGAGCAGTAATTGATCAGCAACACCATGGAAGTGTTTGCATGTTTATGATGATTACTTTGAGCAGATCCTGTATGTGGCTGTGTTTGGTTTGATTTGGCACAGTTGTAGTCTGCATGGCAATAATGAGGTCCTGAGTGCAGACTCCACAGTAGTCCCACTTCAGGAGTCTCAGGTGCTGTTTACAGAAACAGGTATGTGTGTCTCACAGCTAGTAGTCAACTGACCACTTTGAGGCCAAGGCAGACGCTTTTAGCTTCAATCAGAAGCTAAGCTTATATCCTAAGTTCATTTGAATTAAATTGTTTTCTTTTGATAACTTGATACTATCCAGATGTGACCTTGCCTTCCTATCTGGATGGTAGCTCTGGATCCCAGGAAACTGAGAGTGACGGAGAGCTGCAGTGGGATTTCCAGTTCCCCAACTCATGTGACTCATCGTCCTTTGCACTAGTTAAGGTTTACCATGAAATAATGACCATATACAAACAACTAAAGGTTTGCACAATAGCATTTTTTTTATCCTGTCATAATAGAATAATTAAAGCTGTATGTCCAGAATTGCTCAGTCAATTAAAATGAAGGAAGCTTACAAACATGGCATATTAGGTATTTTGGTTTTTAGCAATACGTTTGTGTGTTCACAGGCAGAGCAAAAAAATCAGCAGCAGCGGGAGAGAGAACTGCGTGAGAGAGAAAGGAGGCTAAAACAGCAAGAAGATGCTTTTGTGAAGCTGGCTGGGATGAAGGAGATGGTCCACAGTCGCACTGTGGCTATAGAGGAGGTTGGACATGCATATAACTTTGTATTACATTAAAAAGAAGGGAGGTATTCTCCACCACACATTTCTTCCTTTTCTTCCACCGTCTACTTAACAATCCATAACCTTATAGGCCTTACAGGCCATGGATTATTCCATAAGATGTGACTGCTGTCTTCATTTTGCATGAATGTTCAGTTATGTGCGGCTGCAGGACCTTCTTCGAGAGAGAAACAAAGAAAACAAGAGGCTTAAAAGCAACTTTGAGACAATCAAGGAGCTGAATGATAACATGAAGAAGCAGGTTGGAATTGGTTGCATTTGTAAATCTCTAACCTAGGTCTGAATATTTTATAAACATAATTATTTCCAACTGTTGAATATCATATTCAAAATGGGGATGAGGGCATTTTTAAAGTTACCATTCAAATCTTCACAAAAATAAAGTAAGTGTTTTTACCAAGCCGGTAGCTTGTTGATCCAGAGGAGGGCGCTACAACATAACATATCTGGAAGTTCACTAATACAACTGTGAATTAGGATTGCTTTGTCTACACTTGTTTTGTTGATCTAAGTGCTTTTGGGGAATTTATATTGCAACAGCACACTGATAGTCATTGTCTTTTTTTTTTCTTTTTTTCAAATCAACAGTTGAATGAGATCAGTGAACGAAATAAGAGGCTGGAGAGCCAATCCAATAGGGTGCAGGCTCGGCTTGAAAATCTTCAGGTAACAACAAATTTGTCAGCGCAGAACAGGCCGTTCTTTCATGATTTATGTGAAAAGCCCTCAAGTAGTGATGTTTAGTCTAAAAATTAGATTTAAGTGTCTAATAATGAGAGTTGAATAAAGGAGGTCATTCTGATATCTGTCATGTTTAGTAAATAGACAAAACAGACATTGACATTTACTTAATGGCTTTTTTTTTTAATTATTATTTTAAGAGGATATATGAGCACAATTTGGCAACAACAAGCTGCCAAAAAGGGAGTATTAAGAGTACCGAGTGTTTTAAACCATGCAACAAGGAGAAAGCAACAGCTTCTGGAAAACTCAACAACAAGGCACTTCATCTACTCTGTGTGCGTCTCTGTGTGTGTGCGTCTCCATGTGTGGGACGGGGGGGG
>VUQR01018677.1:45811-54382 GCA_015108515.1 Hemichromis elongatus | reverse complement strand
AGTGTGAACGGCACAAATCCGATATTTTCAAATCCGATCTGGGTCTCTGTCGTATGTGGTACTGAATCCGATACATATCCGATGTTTTAGAAAGCGACTGCTGTTTGAACGGTCGCGTCGCATTAAATCCATCTTTTACGTCACTGACACAAGACAGACGCCGATTATCAGCGCCGGAGAAGACAAACGAGAAAGCATGGCGGCGGAAACTGGAGACGGAGCGAGTCAGTGGATAGAAACTGAAGTTTTGGACTTGATTAGCACACGGGGAGACAATTCTATTCAAGCTAAACCTTTAGGGTCGTATGGTAACCGGCCTGTGTTCGCCATTTTTACTTCCGTAAACAGAGCGCGTCGTGTGTGACGTCTTCTTTTGCGCCTGCGGGCCGCTTTGAGGGCCGTGAACGTTCACACTAGAGCGCGCTTGCTGTCACGTTTTATTTGTAGCGTGAACAACCACACAGAAAAAATCGGATTTGATCAAAAAATTGGAATTGAGCATTAAGACCTGCAGTGTGAACGTAGCCTAAGTCTATTTAGGTGTTAAATATACTGGCCATTTCTCTCAGTTTTCACGCGAAGACATTTCTAACCTTATGGACCCGGAAATATCAACTGGTTTGATTTGATTTGACCTCAATAGTTGTAAGGGTCCTGTCCCCTCTTTTCAGCAAAGCAGGTTTTAGGTAATGATAGCTGTGTTCTGCCTTCCTTTTTTGCTCTCATTTTGGCCTGTTTGTTGTAGGGTGCTGTAAGGAAGGGGTTCAGTAGTTCTACAGTCAGTCTATACTTGATTAGAATCGAGGTCAGTACATACAGCTTTAAAGATTGTATTACTTAGTTCAGGACCCCTGTGACTAATTATTGTATGATGTCAAACTGTGGTGATCTGGTGGTGATCTTATGGATGTGAACTCAAAGAAACCAAAAGTAGCATAGGACTCTGTTTTTGTTGGTGTTAATACTACTTTACTTAAATATCTCGAGTCTTACTTTGCTGTGGACACAGAAACCATGCGCAAATAGTGAATCTTGTCACCAATTTTGTTTTTTACACCTCCATTGAGGTAGAGTAAGGTGCTCGCCATCACTGACTTGGAGAGGCAGCTGACAGACTACACCAATCATAGCTAGCTTTCACAATGACATTTCTGGTATGTCACTGAGGAATGTAGATAAACTAACACTGGCTGTCTTGTGCTGATGTAGAAGAGAAACTCTGGTGTTCACTCCATTATGGTGTGGGCAGAAGAGTGATTTGGGCATCCTGTTGGTCAATATTACAGCGAAGGTAACAAAAAAAACAAGCTAACGCGTAGATGTAGGAGATGCTTATAAGGAACTTTGATACAGTATAGAAAACTCTCTTCCTCCTTGATTTTTTTTGTCCAGATGCTCAGATATATCTTTTCCTTCATTTCTACCATTTATTACGTTAACTTGTGTCATGTGTAGGTAGTCCATATGTAATGCTAATTGTAAGAATGCAAACATTTTCTCCTGGGTTAATTGATAATTGATAGTTTATCGATCTAAGTTCATGGTAAGATTTATGTGTGATCAGTACTTTCGGGGTCAATTGTGAACCTGTTTGTTTGGAGCAGCTCTTCAACATAAAACACAGGGGCATCCTTCAGACATGATAGCTTACAGAAAAAACAAATGGGGGGGGGGACTGCTTGAAGTGTTATGGTAGCTGAATTGTAGAAGGAATGAACATTTATTGAGGACACACCGATGCCAGCTGAATAATTTCACCCTCAAGTAGATGACGACAACATGGCAAAATACTGATTTTTCCCAGGACTTGCTCTTTTAAAGGAAGGCTGTGAAACCAGCAGATAAAGGAAGAACACATGAGCCTCTGTATAAAACACTGAGAAAACACTGGTACGAAGGGGGGAAGGGAATTTTGTGTTGGTACCACTTCACAAGCACCTCTGTGTTCCTATAAAATTTAAGCTAATCATTAAAATCTCTACCAAAATATTTGTGCTGCGTAACCATTTCCACCCTTTCATAATGCTTAATGCACTCTTTGGCCACATGCCTGCTTTGCCTGAAATCAATAACCATAACCTGGGCTTTAGATACATTTAGGATCAAGAAGTTATGTTACCAAGAAGAAAAATCTGTTGTCATATTCCTGTTTGATTAAAAAAAAACGGAGACATGCGTGATGTTGCAGAAAGATTATAGCTTTCCTCATGAATGCTCCTGCATCCATCAGTCGATATTAATGGAGTACACCGGCTCTCTATCAGTCAAGACATCTGAGGACAGGCTGGTGCAGCAATTTTAATAGCAGCAACCCATCTATTAAGATATGGCTGCTGTACTTTGTGTTGAATTCAAATGAAAAGTCTGTCAGACATCTGCTTTTGTCTTTTCTAAATTAATAAATATTTTCTGAATATAAAGCAATTTGGGGTTAACAGTTTATTTCTTGTCCTGCACTGACTTTAGCTTTTGAGTCTCTTTCTGCACTGGTTATATCTACTTTGTATAATACTAATGACTTGTAACTGTTATTTTAGGCAGGCAGCCCAGCTGACAGCTATAAGCTTTGCAGAGCAGGCAGCCATGTATATGAATCTTTTCTCTTTATGTACTTACCAGTAATAATTTGGGTCACACTGCCAATGGAGCTTAAGTCCTTTGTTTTATGTGGCGCTATCCACCCAAACATAATCCCATTTTTCTCATATGGACTCTGGAAATAGCTTCCTTTTTTTAATTTTAATTTATAATTTTTACCCCTCAGCCATAAAATGCTGATGCGCTATTGTTGTCATCCTACTGGGTGGGCAGCCAGTGGGCCACACGGACACCCAAGTATGTGAATGCGATAACTTGGGAAGGTACATCTGCTAAAAATCTCAGATGAGTTTCAGTGACTGCGACCTCAAGGTCAAGGTCACAGATCAAATTGTCTGAAAAATCTTATGAATGCAGTAGCTCATGAAGAATGTCACCTAGGATTTTGTCACCAGTAGTTTTATAGTGGGAAACCAGCCCCCTGTCTCACATGTAAATCATTCCATGTCACCTAATCACTGGCCTACAAAAAGAAACAGTGTAGCCTTACCTGTGTGACTTGCATTAGCCAGCGCCCATCACCAGCCTGTCAGGACAGCGTGTAATTAAGTCCACCAGTTGTTAGGTTTTCATTTGCTCTCAGTTTGCATTCTGAAGATTTTCCCTCACCACACATACCACCCAACTGATGAGTCCAGGCAGCATCTACTACTTCTCTTTTGGAATAGAAGGGAATGTCAGCACACCGGCATAAACGTGTTAACAATGATCCTCTCTTGGCGAGCGAGGGCCAGAAATGAGCAGAACTTTCTACTCTGAGAGCTGTTTTAAATAACCTGATAAAGAGTGATTATGTGTAGAAATGGAATGAAGAAAGATACGAACTCTTTAAATTTCACACTTCCGTTCTAAATACACTGTGAGGGCTTTATTGAATTGAAGCGTCTTACGTATTACTTGCTGTTCTTTTAAGCACTAGGACCTTTGTAGGGTGGCTGGTAATAGAACAAAACAAATATATTTGTCAGACTGGGAGTATGCTTGGCACCCCGGCAGTTGCCAGCGACTGGTACACTACGGAAACAGCAAATGTGTTTCGTATTTCAGATCTCACTACGTCTTCTGTTCATTGGAATGTTTGTTTCTAACATTTACCATGAAGCAAAATAAAAACGTTCTATACCAACAGAAGGGTGCAGCAGTGAATCATTGAGTCGGTTGTAGTTGATGAACATAATTGGATTAACTTTAAGTAAACATATAAACATATCTCATTAATTAAAAAAAAAAGGATTGTGTTTATAGAACAGAACAATCACAGCCTTTCTGTCGTTGTTTGGCTTTGGAGTGTAACCCAGAACATGAGGATAACTCCTCCGTGTGGAGTCAAGTCTGCATTGCTTTTGAAGGGGCAGCGGTATTTTTGGGTATGCAGCAAACAACGCTGAGTAGGATTTTAAACCAATCAAATCGGTCTGTGGGATTTCTGTGGAAGATTAACGTTACATTGCCAGCAATATCCCCGCTAATAAGGATGAGCTCATAGGAATGCAGCTAGCATATGTAGGTATGTTTTCATTGTGGGAGGATTGCTGTGGGCCATACCTTAGTCATGCCAGTCCAGCAGTGTATGTGCTTTCATCAGTGCTAATTGTGGAATTTCTTTTTTCTTTTTTCTTTTTAAGCTGGATATTGTTTTGCCTGTTTGCATGATAGGATCACTTTATCTTTCAGCGTAGCGATGAGCCACCAATGGCCTTTAACCTCAGGAAGCTTCAGGTTGTGTATTGTATTTGCTGTTCTATTGTCCGTGGCCAAGAGCAGAATAAGGTGCTTACTGAAGATGGCCATTTGATGAAAGCACTCTGACGGCAACCAGCTGTCTCTGTTGCTGTGGTAACCCCCGTAAGAACAGCAAGACGGCAGAGTGATCAGGTTTCTGTGGTAACTGCTGACTACTGCTATTTTGGTCTATTGAGCTCATATATTGGCTGGAAGTCAAGAGAGCTAAAAATGAGGCTTATTGTAGTTAATGGGCTTTCAGTAAGGTTTTATATACCCTGAAAGCAACACTTGTGCATTTGATTGGATCGTGACCTCTGACCCTACATCCTTACTAAAAAGGTGGTAGTTTTTGATGTATAGAAACACCCCAAACCATAAATCTAGCACAGTTATCTCGCACTCATCAAAGAAGATGTTTTACAAAATGAACTTAAGCCCAGTGGTAAAACTGTTTTCTACTGTTGTACAGCCAGCACTACAAAAGAGGGATTATCTTGTACTGCCATACAGACCCCATACTAAAGGCTTAACCCTGGGGTGTAAGGGATTGTATCCCTAAAGGCCATACTGGGATATCAGGACCATGCGGTTAAATTATTATTTTTATTATTATTATTATTATTATTGTTTTGTTTTTTTCTTCTTTTTTTTCCTTCCTTTTTTATTAATTTTTTTGCTGTACAATAATTAAGTGAAATAGTATAAATGATGCAAATATCGCTTACATAGTCCCAACAGTTATATCAAAAAGTTTGGTTTGGTACCTAACTAAAGAGAAAAAAAAATTAAATAAATAAAAAAAAAATTGAAAACCGAACAAACACCTAAATCTATACCCCTGCCCTACCTAAAACAAGCAAATAAAAACAAACAAACAAAAACGAACAAACAAACAAGTAACAGAAACAAATAATAGTACTTGGGCTAGACATCAACAATTAGTCATTTTCAGGAGTGATCAATGAAGATTCCAGATATTCTAAGAAAGGTTGCCAGATTTTCTTAAACATCTAACAGAGCCTAACAGAGAGTATCTAATCTTTTCAAGTTTTACATGTAACAACACATCCCTGAGCCAATTATTGTAGGAAGATGGGTGGGCTTGCTTCCATTTAAGTAAAATAAGGCACCTGGCTAAAAGTGTTGTAAAAGCTATTACCCGTCGTTTTGTTAAGGGGAAGCTGGGCAAATTAGATGGAGTACCAAATAAAGCTATGCATCCCATTTTTTTTTCATTTTAATTAATATTTTTAAATATATCTTACTTCCAAGTAACCACAATTTTATCTGTTTTTATTTAAAAAAAAACAACCCAAAAAACACACCAAATAAAACCCCTTCCCCTCTTGCCCCTGCGGGCGGTGATTATCCTCCAAGGTCAGGTCCTCTACCAGAGGCCTGGGAGCTTGGGGGTCGTACGCAGGGTCTTTGATGTTCCTAGGACTGCACTCTTCTGGACGGAGATCTTGGATGTTGTTCCTGGGATCTCCTGGAGCCACTCGTCTAGCTCAGGGGTCACTGCATTGAGTGCTCCGATTACCACTGGGACCACTGCTACCTTCACCCTCCTTAGCTTCTCAAGTTGGTATTTCTTGAGCTTCTCGTGTTCCTTCTTCCTGATGTTGCTGTCAGTCGGTATAGCTACATCTATCACTATGGCCATCTTCCTTTGCCTGTCCACCACTACAGTTGGTTAGCCATCACCATTTTTGCCCATCAGTGTGTGCACGTCCCACAGGATCTTAGCTTAGTCGTTCTCGACCACCCTCCCATTTTGACCTCCAGACATCCAGGCCATATTCAATACAGATGTTTCTCTTTAGCTGACTACACCTGGGTAGCCCAAAATTTATGAAAAACCTAAATCGACATACAGACAAGAATAAGGTTTGCAAAGTAATAGTTGTTTATGCATATTTCCATTTTTATTTCAATGTGACAAATTAGAATATAATAGAACTTGGTACACTTCTATGGTTTGTCAGAAATATATATGTGTGAGCCACTAAGTTTAAATCACCAGAGTTGTTAAATCATTTGACTACATGGTGCGTGAAATTAGTGAAAAGCCAGTTTGATTGCATAAATTTAACCATTCAGTTTGTGAAGCTGGCCTTCCTCAGTAGTGTTAACCTTGCTGGGTTTTATTTAGCTGTTTTTTTCCTCTCTCTCTGCCTTGTACGAAAAGACAATTTGCAGACAAATCAAGACAAACAAAAACATAAAGGAAAATCAATTTTATGGAAAATCTCCACAACAGCAAATGCTTCTATTAACCCTAACTTCCTATTCCCTGACAGTCATTGCCTCTTCTGCTTTTGTGCTTTTCTCTTAAAAAAAAAATACATGGAGAACATTCATGGATGTTTTTAAGGTCCTGTCTAAATCCAATTTATTAATAAATATGCCATCTATTGTTATTGTGAGAGTGATAATTTGGGATTGTCATTTGTACTTAGACACATATAATCATTTAGTGTTAGAGAAATATATTCTTTCTATGTTATTAAAGTTTCTCATTCTTATCTAAGCAGGACATTCACTCTCTATTCTGGCAAACCTCATAAATATCTCAAGGCCCTGGGAAGATCTATTTTACCCTGTGATATGTGGTTTGGGAAGAATAATTACTTTATATCTGGTCAGGTGTAACAGCTGTCTGTTCATGAGAACTGCTGGGTTTCAGGGAGGCCCTGGCGCCAGCTAGCTGGGGAATCACCCACGGGGTTATTTTGACACACACACACACCTACCTGCACCCACACACACATGCGCATACTCTGTTCACGCTTATGTCTGTTGGAAACTGTCACGTGTTAATGAAACTATGCATATTCATTGTAACCGCAATCAAAAGAGTGCTAGGGGAAAGCCGGCCGAGAGTCTGACGTGGTTTAGCGGAGGAACAGCGCTTGACCTCCGTCGGCGTCCCTCGTGCACGAGCTCGCAGAAAGAGCGCTGACTCGCGTCTTGCTTCGGCAGAAGCAGTTGGTCGTCATGTGTTCCAGCGGGGTTTGTGCTTAGATAAACCCAACAGTTATTTTACCAACCTTATGACATTACTAAATGTCTGTATATGGATTTAAGGCTGGTTGTGAATGCATTCAGCAGACACAACCAGCTCCAGGACCATTTGCTGTTGCCATCCATAACTTCAGCATTGCATGGCCCGTGCCAAAAGAAACAGGGCTGAATATCCTGAGTCTTAATAATCAGAGACTTGGCAAGAACCAGTAGCGGTGAGGTAATTCTGCGTCTCTTGAGTTTATTCTCAAAATGTTCACCCTGCTTCCTTTTGGATATTGCTGAATTTATTTGAGTACTTAACTGTGTTTGTTTTTATGTTCTTTGGTGCTTTAAGTGCCTTCATCTCTGGAATGTCAGCAGATTTGATTCCCACCAAAGTCACAAAATATGCAGTCGCTGGTGTTCTGTGTCCATTTTTGGCGTAAATTGCAGTTGGTGGATAATTGAAGAGTTTCCTTGATATTAGTTTTAAGTGGCGACATATTTCTTTGTTATATTTCTTTCTAGAGTCGTTTAGTGTTGAATTGTTTAAAGCATAAATTATTCTGAAAATTGACGTACAATGTCAGTGTTAATACTGGCATTCAAATTCCCGTGGTGATCGTCCAATTGAAAGCTTCTTACCTCTCCAAATCTCTATTTGTCTGGATAATTACTCCAAGAGAACTCTGAAGGATGCAACTAACCTCAAAAACCAAGCAGGTTTAGTGTAAGCAGAGTCAATTTAATGAGATGAGCCGGTCCCTATCCTATTGGTGGGTGAGATGATGCATTATAACATAACTGTTCTTGGCGTTCGCCCTCCTCCATAATTATTATGTGTGCTTGGCTTCTGATGAAAAGTGTTGTTTTTTTTGGGGGGGTACCAGAATGATCTTGAGTGGGAATAAGGCTTGGAGCGCAATGGTATGAACAGAAATGTCATACAAGTCTGTGTGGAGAGTATTTACCAGTTCATTTTAGGGTCAGGTAAACATGGTGGAGCTCTGACAGGAGACAGACTCACGACGTACCAAGGGTATCTTTTCTTTCTCTATCTACTTACCTTGCCAGCCAGGGTGAGCTGTCACAAGAAGCTGGTTATCAACTCACTAAATCAACCCGGGGTTTCCAGATCTAGGTAGTAACATGTTAAATGGATTTGACAACATGTGCTGCAGATTTAACAAAAGGAAGAGGAAAATATAATATTAGAAAAATATGAAGTGGCACACACATAAT
>VUQR01018677.1:30461-42287 GCA_015108515.1 Hemichromis elongatus | reverse complement strand
AAAGCCAAAATCTCTGTTACACATGCGCTTTTTTTTTTCTGCGGCGAGAGATGCTAACGACTGTCCATCTTACTCAAAGGTCAGCGGAGGTAGTCGGGACCAAGACGGGGTCTCCTTCCCAATCAGCAAGGGCCTGCAATACGAGCCAGGCTATGAGGCCCTCCCTAATCGGCACTGCCAACTAGCATTTCAAGCATGAACAGCTGAACTGGAGGGACTTACAACCCACGTTGGGATGTAGGTAGCCCGAAAGACCCTCCCAGCTTTGTCTCATGCCACCCGCAAACTGCTTCTTATAAGAGAACATGACATGAATGCACGTCTGTAAGCACAGCCATCACCCTGTTACAGGAACCTTGTATTCCCAGTGCTGAAAGTTACAGCTCCGTTTTTAGATTAAGTCAACTAAATTGTCTGAAAATGTCACTGTATTGCTTTTTTTTAAATTCCCAGTGCATAATTCAATATGCATTGAAGGTAACCCCTTCCGAGCTGTTTAAACTATTTCAATGTAATCGGCAGTTCAACAACATGAAAGCAGAAACTCGTAGGATACAGTTTAGCTCCATATGTGAGCAGTAAACCTTTTTATTTATTTACAAATAGGGGTTTCCACCTGGTATTAGCAAGGTGTACTTAATGAAATGGCCGGTGCTTTTAGATCTTTTTGGCCAGAGGTGGGAAGTAACAAAATACAAATACATTGGTATTGTATCTGTTCTTTACTTGTTATACCTGAGATAGCTTTTTATTTTACTCTCTACAATTTTACTCAAATATCTGTACTGTCTACATCTGCATACTAAACATTATTTTCTACTTACATCTACAAACAGGCTCATTGCTCTGGGTTCAGTGGTTTCATTTATAGCATTTATATTCAGCACCT
This sequence comes from Hemichromis elongatus, assembly GCA_015108515.1. Taxonomy (NCBI): domain Eukaryota; kingdom Metazoa; phylum Chordata; class Actinopteri; order Cichliformes; family Cichlidae; genus Hemichromis; species Hemichromis elongatus. The sequence goes on along the minus strand of VUQR01018677.1, from coordinate 41,398 downwards.
AACTAGTGCTTTTTTACGTTAACGTTTCAATCAGCAAAAACGGATGGTACAGTAATCCTTCAAGGAGATACTTTCTGCTGTGTACTTGGAGTACATTGCAGAGCCTGTACGTTTTCACTTTGACGTGAGTAAAGAAGTTGCTTTAGTACTTCAACTTGTTACTGGAGCATTTTTGTTCACCAAAGGTTCTTTCTGTCATCAAGCTGAACTAAATGGCGTGTTTGAGGACGGAGCCAGGATTGTTGAGGAAATGGGAGCGCTTGTTTTACGATGCAAAGATAAGAGAAGAAAACTTGAGAGGTTTATAGACGGAAATGCATTAAAAATTATTGGAATAAAAGATATTATTGAAAATAAAAATTCCTAGTGCAGTGTATGTTGTGCACATAAATGAATGTGTTACTCAAAGAATCAGAATGGAATTAGAGCGATCTGCCGGCCTCAGCCAAGATGTTTTAAAGGTATTTTAAAAGGACAGAACATTGATAAGACTGCATGAGCACCAGCGCTGTTAATTGTTTTAGTTATAACACAGGTTCTGAATGGATTTCTTTCGTTTCGTGTAGTGTACGATATGATTTTTATAGGTCTTCCCTTGGAACCCAAAAAGTAAAGATAATCTGAGTAATGGTAATACCTCCTGCTTCGTGGATATGGATCAACTAAAACAATGAAACATTTCATTAACTTAAATAAATATTAACTTGTTTGGCTACAAACAAACCACTATGGAGAGACTAAGGTGCATTTTGATGAGTTGGACTGCACTGTTCATCAATCCACAGGAAAAACAACAAAAAACACGCCGCCGTTGTTATAAGGAACCGATAGACTTAGAGGCTTATAATTCTGATGTATTTGACCGTTTGGAAGCGGGGTTTTTGTTGTTGTTGTTGTTGTTGTTGTTATCATCCTTCTAAAAGGATCACCGATTTTTATTTAAAACATAAATCAACGGACTTCTTACTTACTTTTTTTTTGTAACTGATGGACACACATTGCGTATGTGGGTATGTGAGGCAGAAGACTGTGTGTATGTGTGAATAAGCGTGTTCACGTGTGTCTCGCGTCATGTCTTTTATCATTCCAGTCAGGCCAGCAGTCTGCCCACTGTCCCCCCCCCTTCGGTAAAGGTCACGTCTCTTGTTGTCTCCACTGACATTTAGTCCTGAATCTGCCTAATAGAATTTTGTCCCTCAGATTCATCTTCTCACTCTCAAGCCTGGCTCTCTCACTACTTTATGGCTACTTTTAACTCTTTGTAGTAATTGTAGCAGCCAAAAGGCAAAAGGAAAGTGCAGTTGGAGCATGAAGTGTCACCGGTTTGGGTCATGGCAATGGAACGGAAAGAAAATGAGTGAATGAAGAATTGTCTCCTCACTGAAGTTATATTGAGCCATTAGATTAATAAATATAATAATTAATAACGTTAATAAAGTTGTTTGACAAACATGGTAGGTTCTTGTTACTTTTTCATTGTAAATTCAATTCAGGAACATGAATTTGAAATGATGTAGAGCTTACTCACAGCAGGACATGGACAGAACGGACCAGTGAACAACTAAGCATGAGTTCAGCCATGCTTAGGCCAAACTTCATAATTGTAGCTAGTTGCAGAGCGATGTAAACGAGAGAACCTTGTTCTGCAGATCAAATTAAATAGCTCTTAAAACAGAGGTAATGTGAGTCTGGCTCGCTGAAATCAGTGGTTTGCTTTAAAATAACGTGTCACAATAACTCTTGAACGTTCTGTGAAGTAAAAGCTTTTTTTCTACCTCAGCTTTTTGTTCTTTGACTCGACTAGAGGAGCTTTGTATAACCCTCAGGCCATGCTCTGTCTGAAATGGGCCGTTTCACCACCTTTCCCTTTAAGTGAACTTCATTGTGATGGTGTGCAACTGTTCTTATTGCGAGAGGAAGCCTCCTGCCTGAGGGAAGCAGGTCAAAGTGTCCAGGGTGAGAAGGGTCAGCTGTGATCCAAGCTGCACACCCCAGAGTCCTGGAGGTGTACAGGTCCTGCAGAGATGGGAGTCTGCAGGGGACTCCTAGCTCTGCAGGGATGGGCTAAAGAAGCTGCCTCAGGAAGCACATCCTCTGCTGGGTCTTTTTTATGACGGAGGTGATAGTGGGCTCCCACTTGGGTGATGGTGGTACCCAGGAAGCAGAGCGAGTCCACAGTGGTGATGAGGGTGTCAGTCAGGATGATGGGGGGGAGGGGCCGCGTGCTTCCTGAAGTCCACAATAATCTCCACTGTCTTCTTTGCATTTAGCACCAGGTTGTTGCGGCTGCGCCAGGATACTCGACATTCAGCCTTTATCCTGTAGGCGGACTCATCCCCGTCCGAGATGAGTCCGATAACGGTGGTGTCATCTGCAAACGTAATTAGCTTGACAGACTGGTTGTTGGGGGTGCAGCAGTTGGTGTAAAGGGAGAAATAACACAGCCCGGAGGGGAGCCGGTGCTGATGGCGCGGGAGTCCGAGACGTTCTTCCCCAGCCTCGCATTTTGCTTCCTGTCCTTCAGGCAGTCAGTGATCTACCGGCAGATAGAATCAGGCACATTCATCTGGGAAAGCTTGTCTTGGAGAAGGTCTGGAAGGATGGTGTTGAAGGCAGAGCTGAAGTACACAAACAGGATCCTGGAATAAATGTTTTATTCTGATGTAAAGCTTTCATTGTTTTGGGAAATTTGGATTTGTGACATTTAGATTTTGAACAGACTGTATATTAGTTATGGCTAGATTTACTGGCTGGATGAAGAGTGCTTTTCCAGCCAGACAGCAGCGGTTGAGAGACCAGACACTGCAGACTTACAGCAGCTGCTAAGACTGTTTTTCCATAGACCTATCTGAAAGAGCTTCTCTGCTGGGATAAGAGCCTCCACTTCACTGCAATGAATAGCTGTCCAGCTGCACTTAATTTATGCACGTGTGTGTTTCTGAGTGCAAATGAGGCTGGGTTTCTGAATCTTTTGTCCGCCTTTCTTATCCTCTGTGTGATTCACAGGAAATTAACATGACAACCCAACCAAAATACCGTACCTTCCTAGTAAGGCATCGTTTACATCAACGCATAAAATCTCTAAACTTTATGCACGACGCAGATGTCCTGCTTTGTCGCCAGAAAACAGGATGGTATTGAAAAATTTGCCATTCAGTGTTTAATTATAGCCTTGACCTTTCCCAAGTGTTTACAGATATCCAACACGGTGATCGTAGTGATTCCCTGGGTTTCTCCCCTTTTCCTTTAGAGTCCAGGATCACTCCCGGCCAAACCTGCGGCAGGTTTACTTCAGTTCACATTTATCATTATGCAAGTTTGTGGAAATAAGTAAACGACAAGCTTTTATCTTTAAGTTTAATATGGGCACGATTTTCTCCAAACTCTACGAGTAATCATTGTCTCAGTATCGAACAGAATAATTGAGATTATGATTTTTTTCCCCCTCTTTTTAAATTTTTTAAAATTTAAATTCTTCAGTTATGTCTGTTTAACCATCAACTTCAATATGCGCGCAGAGTGGCCGTACAAAGAGCGAGTCGGCAGATGATCAGTGAGGAAAGTCGACCTTTACCTGCAATCATCAGCCGCTCCGTAGTGAATCATTATTTTATGTCTGAAATTTTGGCTTGAGGAATTTAATTTTTAACCAAAAAAGCTTTTTCACACATTGCTGAGGCCTTTGGCTTTCCTGTCCCTTTATTAAAGGTGCTAGATTTATAATTAAGAGGTGTTAACTTGCTAACATTTTGTGAGGATCACCCACTTAGCACTTACTTCCTTAAATAGTTCAATATTGTTTTTCCATTGAGTTCATTTGTGCAAAGATCCAGCTCAAATTTGACTTTTTATTTTCCTCTCCTCTGTCATATATAAACCATGAGCTCATATTTAACATGGACATAAATAATGAGGTCAGTACAAGTATTTGCCGATATGCAGGAGCCCAAGCTTCATTCCGCAGTAATTATTGTATTTTCTCTGTTTCTGACAGTCTGTGTATAAACTTGATATGATCATCTGAAGCATGAGGTCCTCCTACCTCATCTTTTTCTTTTGTTTGTGAGGGGGCAGCATATGAAAAGGAAGTTGACTTAAATTCAGGGTAGCTTAATAAGGGATTGGACGTAAAAGGGTTGTTTTAGCCAGTGGATGTCCTGAAGAGCTAAGCGAAGGCCCAGCGAAGATAACTAAGGATTGTTTGGACTAGCATGACATGCAGTTCAAAGGTAATCTGGAAATGGACAGTTTTTCCTTTAATGTGACCAGTATCAGAGCACAGAAGTATATGTGATATAATAAAATATAGTAATAATGTGTTTTATATATATATATTTATTTGGAAAAAAAAAATGTCCCAGTTCACAATAGCAGCTGTCCCGTTTGGACTGTAGCACTCATTTTCACAGCGAAACTGCAAACAGAAGGCAGAGGAGGACACTTTGGGTTCTTCATCCTGCTGCCATAATCAATCACTAACATTTAAACTTTTAACAGAAGTGTTTTCAGAAAACGTAATAATTGTGATTGCTTTGTGATAATTGTGAAGTGTGTTTTTCTTCGTGAGCACGCTCTAAACATGCCGTGTTTCCGTGCACACTGATATTCCACTTTTGATGTTGAATGCGCGTAGAGCATTTTCTGTTTGAATATACCGAATGAAGCAGTGATGAGGTTTCAGCTCAGACAGCAGTAAAAGCAGCGGAGTTTCAGACAGAGAGGAGAGGCATCGAGACTCGGATGAGACAAGTGTGTCAGCCGAAATCTACAGCACAACAGGCATCGTGTCTTTGAGCCCAATCCCAAAACGGTACAGCTGCAATGGTAAGTTTAGTTTTTATGTGCAGTCGGTTTGATGGTGGAAAGCTGTGCTGGAAGATACAGGCCAAACACACGATTAAATATCGCTTTTTAATGTTTCTTTTCTTCAGTTTTTTCTTCTTTTTCTGTTTAAATCGAGCCTTCTTATCCTACTGAGCTGTCATTTCACGAGAGAAGAGGCTAGAAATGATTTGCTGACATAAGAGTAAGAACAAAATTGAGTTGGTTTTTGTTTGTTCGTTTTTCAACTATAGTTAAGAACATGCTAATATTACTGGAGGCTGTCGGCATTCAGGCAGTGTAGCTATCGTAATCATTGTTTTGCTTGATTGCTTAATTGGATATTTAAATGTAAGATTTTGCAGCACCACCTTTTGCAACAATCCAAAGTGCTAGCAAGTGATCTCTGTACTTCACAACGACACATCTGCATTTCCCAACAAGAAGTTTGGCTCACTCTTCCTGAATAACCGTCGAGTGCTCTTAATGTTCAATAGAAGATGAAGATCCTGGTTCGTGGACGGCCATTTAAGAATAGTCCAGTGTTCATTTCTCAGCCTTTTTGAGTCCCGTTAGCTTTTTTTGTTTTGTTTTGTTTTGAGCCATTATCCTGTTTCAGTATTTGTAGCTTTGGCACTACATCGTGCCCTGCACAGGTTCATTGTGCCAGATGCAAACGGCCCCAAAACAAAACGGTCCCCTCTCCATTTCCAACAGTGGCGTGGTGTTATTTTCTTTTAAAGCTTCATTTTTCCACCTGTAAACATAAAGCTGATCTAAGTGGCCGAAAAACTCCAGTTTTGTATCATCAGTTAAAAGCTCTTTGGGGCTTGTCGACATGCATTTTGCTCTGGTGGGTGTTTTTTCTCTCAGTTGTGGAGATCCAGTGTAGTTGAAAATGTGGCGGATGGCGTGATCAGAAAGTGACGTATGTTAACCTTGGAGTTGGGCTTGAATGGTTTTGGATGGTTTGCTTGGCTCTTCTTCTACCACCCACACCACCCTCCTGATCAGCCTGGGGTTGCGTTTCCCCATCACAGGAGGTCGACTACATTTACCATTTTAATGTAAGGAAATAATTAAAAAAGGCCTTTGAAGTGACACAGAGATAAACAGTGTTGATCTTTTTGTGAAGGTAGCTGAAGATTCCTTCCAAATCTGCTGCTCGTAGAAAATTACGGTGCATGCGGTTTTAGCCATTCCCCTTTTTTCATATTTAATCACAGTAATCGGAGAATCCGCACACACTTCAACTGTAAATTTTAGTAGAATGTTTCAGCTTGCTTCAGGCCATTGCTGTGTGAAGAGCTCGGTGCGATAGTGGAATAGGAGCAAACGCTGATTGATTTTTATGTGTTTATGTTTTGCTTTTAAATGTAGCGAGTCAGAGTAGAGGCATTTCCCAGGCACTAAAATAAATATCGGATAAATGAACCTTTAAAATAAGGCTTCTGCATCCGCCTCTGACAGATTCTTTATAGAAAATCTAGTGATGTCGTTTGGTTTGTAAAGGTTTTGCTTCGTTAAACTGTACAGGGTTTTTAATCTGTAAAAATGTTATAACTATTCACTTTAAAACAAATCCACTTGGACTGCTTCCAGCAGTGCACTCGTGCCAGAACCTCAACCTATAATCGGTTCTGTCAGCGTGACTAAAATATCGGCTCTAAGAATCTACAGCCAGTTTATGACCACACTGAGAAAATCGATCCGTTTCTACTATATTAACCTTTTTAACAGTTATTTACACGTCATCCAGGGTTCAATTTTTGTGCTATAAATAACATTTTCGTGACAAAGCTTTGCTCCCAAATATGGTTTTTCTGCCAGTCGAGCTCAGTTTTGTCTCAGGTTCCTTACCCACAGTGCATCTGCACTCTGACGCCGTGTAATTTCAAGTGTGAGCAGCGGGGTTCTCTGGGAACTGCCAAACAGTGCACGTGGATGACATGTTTTTGTGGATAACTTTTCATGTGCTGGAATTATAAACGTCTCCGAGTCTGTTTGATGTCTTTCTTTACGGTCTTTATTGGTCTTCTCTATAGACATGACCTATTTTTTTCTGAATATTCAACATTTCAAAAATATAAGTATCTCCCCTGTGATGTAGAGGAGGCCTTTTTTTTTAAATCTGCTTTTATTCTTTCTGTGTCTTCCTTGTAGTAAGCATGTTTCTCAACACCCTGACGCCCAAGTTCTACGTGGCTCTGACAGGTACTTCCTCCCTCATATCAGGACTCATATTGGTAAGATGTGCTTCATTCCTTTATATCTGCTGATTGTTGATTGTTGAAGCTGATACTGGTCAGAGTTTAAATTTATTATAAATGAAGCAGCATTTTTTTATTTGCAAAATTGGAATGTTTAACTTAAGCCTACGGATATCACACATATATAGTGTTCAAACCTCCTGCTGTTTAATGGATCTATTTTTTAAAACAAAGCTCACATCCTTGATGGCTCCTACTTGATCACTCTGTGCTTTTACTTGACATTCTCTTTTATTTTAAAAGGAGAAAATTAATTTTCAGAGGTGGCCCCCTGGTGATTTTATGATCCCGGGATGTAATTTGTTGGGGCTTTAATCACACATTTGCAGGTCACATATAACGCTGGTCCTGCATGAGATTAGCTGCCAAAAAGGCATCTCCCTGAACTGTCGGTGTTTATTCTGCTGCCTTGTGTATCAGAATGCAAAACGCTGAATGTTTTTTGTGCTTTTTGATTTGCCGAGAACACGTGTCGGGTTGTTTTGTTTGGGACGTGGAAAAAGATAAGAATAGCGCTCTCTGTTGCTGTGCATTGAACAAAAGACGCTCCGAGTATTTCATCTCTGTTTCAGGTTCTTTGCAGAGACGCCGAACTGTGTAACAGTGGTTGGTGTGCAGTTTAAAATAGCCCCTCTCTTAATTAACTCACTCTCTCTTCCCCTGCGGGCGATTGGCCAGTGTGCGTAGGCTGCTTGGAAATGGTGTTGAGCTCTGCACATGCTCTGCGAAATTATTTAGAAATGTGGTGGAAGCCAGTTGGTTTCATCGAAGCAATAATGTTCATTTCTCTGTGAGTGGGAGAGATGTGCATGTCCCAATTAGCTCGTTTTCCAAGATTCATGTGGGAGCCCCATCAAAACTTGATGTCACTTCCTCCTTCAAGCAGAGGCTCCACAGTTAATCGGCTTGAGCAGATGGCAGTCTGTACAACTAGTAAAATAGCTCTCATCAATAATCTAAGTGTTTGTCTTACGTTTAGATATTAAAACTAGAGCCTTTCTTCTAGAAGCAAATCTGTCCTATTTGGCAGCCGTGTGGAAATGCCGCCGGACACTTGTATGAGCAGTTATCTATAAGTATCTAAATTGAGTTTCATTGGTCGCTGGAGCACAACTGTGTCTACAGAATCACCAGTCAAGTTAAATTAAAATTCTCCCGTAGACGTTATTTTTATTTTGTTATTGAGTGCCGCGTTTGGTCTGCTAAATGACGTACTTTTATAATGAATGCTTCATAACATTCATGTCCTTAATTGTATGCTTTTTCCCCCCCAGCATCAGTCACATGAAGTTAATAGTTCTCGGTTTTTATTTAATTATGTGCCACATACAGCATGATATGTGTCAAAGTGCTGTATGCTCTAAGATCTTCTGATATTAAAGAAATCTGCTGGTCCTGTGATTTAGGAGCAGTGCAAGGTTCACTACTTTGCTCATGGACACATTAACCTACATCCCAGTGAATGTCCTTACTCTTCCATCTGAGTAAACCTCATAAATTTATCATCATGACCCAACAGTCTACACACTTCACTCCGTCCAATCAAAGAGCAGGTTTCACCGATTGGATCCACTCCTCTGGCTGAGGGGGTAATTGGTAAAATGCTGGCGAATGATACCCAGGGCATCTGTGGCACAAGCTTCACTCCTACTGATACCGACAGCGTTAATCAGCCCAGGCTCAGATTACAGTAATAAATATGTGTTAAAACAGATGAATAGCGACTAGCTAAACACTTCTGGAGGTGTTTTCTCAGCTTCACTAGCTAGTGATTGTCTTTACTTTGTTCTGATTAAAAATCGCGTGACTGGCATGGAAAGTAGATTTTATGCAGGTTAAAGGAGGATTATTTTGTGAGGAGGTACAAATTTAAGATCAATGTGACTGTGTGTCATCTTCACTGAATGTGGCGTCTTTCTCTCTTTCAGATCTTTGAGTGGTGGTATTTCAGAAAATATGGGACGTCCTTCATAGAGCAGGTGTCTGTGAGCCACCTGCGCCCCCTGCTGGGAGGAGTGGACAGCAGCTCTCCCAGTAACTCAAACACCAGTAATGGGGAAGCTGACTCTAGTCGGCAAAGTGTGTCAGGTGAGAGCTGCGTTTGTGATCTGCTTCTAGAAAAAGAGTGCAAAAAAGACGACGTTTGATTTTAACCTTGGTGTGAAATACTTTCTTGTTTTTGATGTAAACTCGCTCGCAGTTTAGTTCAGTTAACTCGGGGTCAAATTTCTCACACATTTTCGTCCGCTTTTTTTTGGCAAGCGACTGAATTATTTGGCGTCTGCCTTCGGTTCACCATCTCACTCACCGTGGCTGTCGTGCACGTCATAGAAGGCAAGTCTGCATCCACTTGGGCCTTTCTGCTGCCCTGTGAGCATTTGCAGGCCTCCCACAGAGAAGGCTGGCGCGATGGACAAGTTAATTTTCTGGTGAAATAACTGAGATGTTAATAAATAATCACTTATTCATCTGTTAAGTTTACCTGCTAAGCAAGAATGGATTCTTGCTTCAGCTTTAAAGCCCTTAGTGGTCCTGAAAGGTTGGTTCAGCTGTGTGAACGTCAAAAAGAGCGCTTAAACAGCTGAAATGTTGGACAGCGCCAGAACAGTTTTTCCACGGTATGGGACAGATCCCAGCCTCCTCCTGAAGCCAATGAGAAGATTGATTTCAGTGTGTTCTGAGAGACGCCTTTACATTTGGTTTGATTTACAGGTGTTTGTTTGTTTGTTATTGTAAAAAATATTTGTGACTTGTTTGTGGGTTAATAGTGAAGCTGTTTAAGGCTCCATTCTTAGTGCTGAGAGAGAAACTCCAGGCTATGAAGGAGCTACATTACTCTCCCTACTTGTTGTGATTTAATAATGAGCTTTTGGTCGTTTCATGTTTTGTCCATTATAGACAGATTCTTATTAAACTGGAGTAGATGCATGTTTCCACCTTTTAAGCTTTTCTGTCTAATATAATAATATTATAAAGAACAACGGATGACTCGGCCTCCCACATGAAGAGCAGGGTGGAGGGGCGGGATGTCTCGATGTCTCTGCTGCTCCACTAACCTGGATCGTTTGTAGATGCATTAAGATCTGGATAAATACCCATCCATCCATCCATCCACAGCAAAGGCAGTCTAAGAAGTTAAAAGTTGTCTAGAAGCATCTTCCACACAACCTGAGTGAACTGTGACTTCTCCAGTAGCGATGTTTTGATCACGGTTAAGCTGTTGAATGTTTATTTGCTCGTCTGTGACGTCTTTCATTTCAAAAGAGGAAAATGTCTCTGCTGAATAATTCCTACGGTTTCTTTGCCGAGCGATAAGGGGAAAACGTTTACGTTACGTTAAGCGTATATGTAATGCAGCATGAGTCCCGGCCTGCTTTAGTCCAGCTTCTCCTCTGTCTATAAAAAAAAGTATGAGAAGCGAATAAGAGTTGCGGTGAAAGTTTGGTTAAATAAGCTCTCCCAGTCAGTTTAACGGCGCCTTTTTCTTTTCTTTTTTTTTTAACGTTCAGTCGTTGAACGCTTTGGAGACGTGACGCGGCCGCTTTTGTTTTCAGCCAAACAACTTTGAGTGAAATAGGATTACGTGTGCTCAAGTGTACTAATCCTCCGTTTTGTTTTGTTTTTTTTTTCTGGCTAATAATCTGCTCTGTGAAAATCTTTCAGCTCAATTCAGAGATGGATGTCGCAGCTTAATAGTTGTCTTTGTCACAGACAGCTTTTGGTGGAGGCCTGTGATTGATTAGTCATGGTTCTGGAATTGAAATGCAAGGATGCATATTGTATCTGTACTATTGTTTTATTTCTATTTGACTGTGAAATTCAGTTTTATTGTCAGTGTGTTTTTTG
>VUQR01018677.1:10819-21769 GCA_015108515.1 Hemichromis elongatus | reverse complement strand
GCGCTGCTTACACACCAGTTCCCTGAACTTATGGGAGTGTTTGCTAAAGCTGTGAGTACACACACACACACACACACACACACACAGAGGGGGAAAAATGAGGAGAAAACTTGAATTTCACAGATAATTTCCAGATTACTGTGTCCTTCTCTGTGGAGAGTCTCCAGAGAATAACTCGGTGACCTCTGACCTTTTCTCCATAGCTTTATTTTCATTAAAAAAAATAAATTACCGGGTGAAATAACATACTGGATGACTTCTGACCTTTTTGCTTGTGGTACCCTCAGGGAAACAGAGCTATCACGTGACGCACGGTTTGAGTGGAACAACAAATCATTTTCTTTGTTTGCTTGTAGAATTTGTTGCATTTTTAAGTTTAGATATTTTTTATTTGATTTCATCATTTATTTGCTGCTGCATTCCTTTTGAAAAGTGAGTCAGACATGCAGAGTAGCTTAAGTTAGGACATTATAGCACAATTTATTAGTAAATCATATAAAATTTAATATGATATGCATAAAAGTAATAATAATAAATGTCGTGGATTACACCCCGTGGCCCCTGTTTGGACTCATCCTTGGATGCTACAGGTATCACAGCGACAGAGGAAGGAGCAGCAATGGCTGCCAGCCTGCAGCAAAACTGAGTAGAAGTCTGACAGATGTAAAGGTCATGGAGTAAACAAACTGTTTCTGTGCACACAGACAGTTTGTGTTTTAGCTGTGAGTGAGAAGAGAGCGCTTTGAACCATGCTGCAAAAGGTGGCATGACTGTTACAGGCTTTTACCCACATATGGTTTGTAACACACTCCTGGTGTTGCATGTCCATCAGAGGAAACATACTTCAGCTCCACCAACAGTTATATGTGATAACTGCATCATGGTCACATATTATATGTTTTATTTGCACATGCTCCTAAGATTAATGTACATTTTAATGTTCTCTTGGACTTTTTTTTTTAATCACAAACATGGGAGCATTACTCACACTTTTGAGCTCTCCTCCACAAGTGCTGCCTTGCAACTAGTTTCCAACAAACTGCCAACAGTTGCTCCATCCATCCATAGGGTTAGAGTTAGGTTGCGGTAAACACTGTTACTGTATATTGAGACACTATCGCTCTACCTCATCAGATTCCTCCTCCACCATTAAGGTGAAGTTCAAAGTCCTCGTAGCCACCAGCCTCAGCAGCCTGGAATCAGGCTGGGACTGTCTCTGCCCCCGACTGTCAGAAACTTCAGTAGCCAAACACCTTGCCCCGTATACTGTTGTTGTTGTTCTGGAGAAACGTTAAGACGTCGATCTTTTATATGAGCAGCCAGTGGAGGGCGCTGCCCACCCTCTGCCTCCTTTAAACCTGCAGCTCTCTGCTGCTCCCCTGGAATGTGGGTGATCTCATTTCCCCACCCTGATGTGACACTATCAGCAGATACCATCTACCTGCTGAGAGGTAGATCACTGCAAGGGACACACACACACACACACGCACTGCATTTATCAGTGAGTCTGAAACTAGACTAAGTAGAAATGGATAATTTATACATACCTGCTTATGTTAGTTAGAATCATTTATTGAAATCATAAAGCAAAAGTATTTTAAAACACATCCTGCTCAAACACTAAGATCAGTTTTTAGACAGTTTTCCAGCTAAAGCTGACTCCTGAAAATGTTTACAGGTGATTTCCAAGGAGAATACATGTTTATAAAGTCCTCCAAACACTTTATGCATTTTACCACCGGAGAGGAGCTGCAAAGTCTGAGCAGAAATAAGAGTGCTAAGGTATGAGCACATTTTGCAGTCAGCCTCAGGCAGCCAATAGAGGAACTTCAGTTGCTGGTGCTATGATCACTACTGGCTAAGTTTACAGTTTGATCTCATAGATCGTCTTGATTCACACTCAGTCATCCAGGTAAGTAAATGCCTAAAGGTTGATTCTGTTTATCTGAACGTGGCGTTCCGTCGCTCCTCAAAGTGACTTCTTCAGTCTCAGCTGACTGCAGGTTTCCCCAACCTTATAAACAGTACATCTGCATAATGACTAAAACCAGCCCTGAATGGACAATGGGCTGGGAGGTTTCTCCATGATTATGCAAATTCTTATGACCATTGATCAACAACCACTGATCAATGGCCATGAGTACCATTCACAGAGTTGGGGAATGGCTGCAATCACAGCATTGTAGGATGGTGAAAGATGTAGCCTTAGGCCCCCTCCTCGATTCAGAGATGGTCTTTCCCTTTTCACATAAATGGCCTCCTTGACTCTGCGCTCCAACCAGCATTCCTGCCTGTACAGGTGTGTACATCCTCATCAATGAGAGAGTGTCCACTGGCCTGTAGGTGTAAATAGACTGCAGAGTCCTGGCCTGATGAGGTAGCTCATCTGTGTTGTGCCATCCGCTTCGCCAGAGGTTGTTTGGATTTCCCCGATGTATAAATCCTGGTGATCCTCCTGGTACTTAGCAGCGTACACTATGTTACTGTTTGGGGATTGCGTTCCCCCGACACAAGCGGTCTTTGATCAGTGGTTGTTGATCAATGGTCATAAGAATTTGCATAATCATGAAAAAAACCTCACAGCCCATTGTCCCTTCAGTGGGCTGGTTTCAGTCATTATGCAGATGTCCTGTTTATAAGGTTGGGGAAACCTGCAGTCAGCTGAGACTGAAGAAGTCACTTGGAGGAGCGACGAAACTAACCCACTGAAAACGCCGCGTCCAGATGAACGGAATCAACCGTTGGAGATCTCATAGATCCATATTTAAATTCTACATTGTTCAGTGATTCATGCTTGCTTGGGTGAAGGAGTCGAGTTCCCACTGTGACTGGATGTAAAAGCAGCACAAGAGTTGCTAAACGTATAACTCACCAGTGATTCCATAGACCAATAAAACCTCAGGATTCATACTAACATGGTGTCTTTGAGAGCTCTCTCTCTCTCTCTCTGCCGCCCACACTGTTCAAACACTGTTACACACATTTACTTTGAAGTGCTCTTTGAAGCTAAAATGGAGATGTGAGATGTGATGTGTGAAGCAATCCTTAAACCACCAGCTGCCCGGCTCACACATGCAGGTGGAGTCTCTTTCTGCCCCTCCACAAACCCTCTCCGTGGCCTTTATCTGACATCTAAGACAGTAGGAGCTTCTGTGAGCTGCTCAGGTGGAGCCCCTATCGCCCCTCACCACCTCTTTGCTAGTTGTTGCCAAAATGCCAACCTGAGAATGAGGCCTCAGTTACACTGTACACAGATGGCGGCTTCGTGCTACCGAAATGGAAAGTTTATTTGTTCTCATGACTGAAAATAAAGAAAAATCCCCCAAAACGTCAGATAATTCAGACACACTGACTGGTCCATGTGGTCTATATTCACAAAGTTACCTTCGTGTTTTGCTCAGCTTGTACCGAAACCACCGATTGAAACCAGGATGTCACCAGGAAAGTTTTTGTTGATGTCACAGGTTAAGGGAGAAGGTACTGCTCCATCTAGAAACAGTGTTCACCTTTTATCTACAGTTGATATACACAGCGGCCACCCTATCCTGCCTGCATAGACCTCTTTAAAATTTTTTTTTTTTTTTTTTAATGTCAGTTTAAAGTTTATTGTAACCATCCAGACAATTATCAGATTGTCTGCAAACTAAATATTAGCGTGAATTAAAGTTGATAGTCTTGCTATCAGTTGTCCATTTATAAACATGTTATCAGTATGATCCCGACTCCAGCTACACACCACGCCTCTGTGACGGCTGCAGCGCATGTGGACATTTGCTTTATTAGATGACAAACTGCAACTTAAAGTGGTGGCTCTGTACACCACTGCATGTCTCTGACACAGTCTCGTTCCATCCTTTCTGCATCTTTAGAGTGTAACTGGAATTTCAATGTCTTTCCTGGTAGATATGGACGCAATCGGTTCATGTTGCCACATTGCAGCCAGAATGCAGTGTGGTGTGTTTCAGGGATCAGATGCTGGCTGCTCTGCTCATGTTCCGTTTGTGTGACCGTATTTGTCTCTCTCCTTGTAGTTCCTCAGCACGCTGTTTGCTCCTCTGAACTTCATCATGGAGAAGGTGGAAAGCATCCTGCCATCCAGCCTCTGGCACCAGCTCACCCGCATCTGACCCCGACCGACAGAAGGACCGACCACACCGGGAATCAGACCCAGGACCAGCACCAAGAGCAGACCTCTATCTGGACAAAAAAAAGCTGAACTGAAATCCAGAACACTGCAGTGGACTAGACTGACGCACCTCTGTGCCAAGTTCAAACCAAACCGAGAGCAGACGGGGATCCTAGGAGAGGCGCAAAACAAAAATCCTAAACGACACCCAGAATTGGTTTTGACTTTATTTGATATGTTTGCATTTCTTTGGGTTATCAGTCATTTAAAGCTGTTCTTTTGTTGTACAAAAAGAGGTGATCAATTGCCATCATTAAAAAGGTGAAAAGGAAAAAAAATACAATAAAGGACTTTTTGTGTATTGCTGCAAAAATGCAGTGTTTTTACTGGCTGCCCCACACATTGTGACCTTGATACCAGCACCACCAGATACAACCGGCCGGGACTCGTGTCGACTCACTGTTGGTGTCTGTTGGAGCATTTTGATGGAATTATCTGACAGTTGTAGCTTTGTGTGTTTCAGGTACGGCGAGGGATACGTTTAACAGTAACCACTTGCTAACCAAGCTTGCATGTGCCATCTGACTTAGACATCCAAGATGTAGCTCTGAATACAACTCAAAAACTCAGGTTTCCCTCTAATCCAGTGCCCAGTCCTGAACTGGTTCTGCATATTTGCACCATTCAAGGACTTGCTGGTTCCTTTAGGTCAGTGATGTCACTTGTTATGCCTATTGTCTCCACCGTGATTTTTCATCCCACAGAAACGACCCGGACAACGCTCGAACACGTCTGGATGTGTACTGGCTTTCACGAGGTGCCAAAGCAGTTCATCTTAATGATGAGCTCTGACACACACCTCATCACCTGGCTGCATTAATCCAGCTCAACAAGCTGCTCGAGAAGTTTGTCCAGTGAACAGAAAACTAGTCAGAGAAATGAGACTATTCATGCGTTGGTGTTCATGAGGCTCTTTAAATCTGGACGCAGTGTGAGTTTAAGTCATTTATTCTGTAAAGTTTACTTGTAAGGGTTATATTTTAATCTTACATAGCTGATGTGCAATTACAGACAGGACATGTATTACATCTGATGAAACAACCGGTGAGAACGGCTGCTGGTTCGCTTTAGTCAGTGCACCCTCAGGGCAGCTGTGGCTACAATGTAGCTCGCCATCACCAGTGTGTGAACGTGTGGGTGACTGAATGTAGTGTAAAGCGCTTTGGGGGTTCATAGGGACTAAGTAAAGCGCTACACAAAAACAGGCCATCACCTGTGTGTGTAATGACTGCTCAGGCTGCCGTCCCACCTCTTTGTCACTGAGGATGTTTAATCATGGACACAATCATCTAACAGCTGTTTGATTACACCAGGTCCTCCTCGAATATTGCTCCTCCTTAATCTAATGGTGGTGACAGGCACAGTAACAGTTAAATGTAAACAGAGGTCCTAGTTATTAGCACATTTCTAAGAAACAACTACAGAATGCTCATTTTAACTACAAGGAAGGTTTTAGACATTTTAAATAGGTTTCTCAAGCATTTATTTTAACAAGATGTTGGCTACAATACCTCTTAGACTATTTTAATAATCAATTACTTCTAGTGATTTTCCAGAACAAGGCTAATGTGCAAAGCTGTAACACAGAGGGATAAAGATGATGAATTATATCTCAAAGCAATGGGAATGAGTTGTTAAAGCTAAGTTCAGAAGAGAGGTAATGATGAGTGAGCAGCATTATCGCTTCTGCTGAGAGAGAGCACTACAAATATGTTTGCTTTGAGAGCGTTGACAGAAGTGTAGAGAAGGTTAGAGGGAGTAGCACCGCGTCTTTGTGGCTGCTCTAGAGAAGGATACAAGGTGCCAGGAGAGGCACTGTGGTACTGCACGAGGAAGGCTGGAGTGTCAGAGGATTACGTGAAGCTGGTGAAGAACGTATGAGAACTGAAAGAGTGGTTTAAGGTCAGGGTGGGATAACATCAGGGATTGACTGAACCCGTTCTTGTTTGCAGTGTAGATGGACAGGCTGACAGATGTAGGGAACAGGTGGAGGTATTCTCTGGAGAGAAGAGGATTGAAACGTCAGTAGACCCAAGACTGAATCCGAGTGTGTGAAAGAGGAGAACTGGTGTAGCAGTGAAGCTGCTTTAAATACCCTGCAAAGAAGTGTTGGGTGATTTGTAACATTGGGAGAGAGCAAGAGTGAAAGGGAAGGCTTACAAGAAGGTAGCGAGATCTGCTACGATGTACAGTTTGGAGATGGTGGGACTAACAAGAAAGGAGGTGAAACCGAATGAGGCAGAGTTGAAATATTTTCATTGTGGATGAACAGGATAAAAATGATTATATCAGAAGGTTGAGCATTTTGGAGACAGAGTTAGGAACACGGGGTTGAGATGGTCTGGACTTGGGCAGAGGAGGGACGGCGGACATACTGGATAAAGAATGGTGAATGTGGAGCAGCCAGGCTGGAGGAAAAGAGGACACAGAGAAGATTCATTGATGCAAAGGAGGAGGACATGGAGAAGGTTGGTGTGACAGAAGATGACGCTAGGTCTTACAGGATCCTGATTGATTAAAAATATAAGGTCATAAATGTAAAACCTTTTCCTCATAAATACAGTGAGATCTGTCTGTTATCAACATTATGGTTTAAGTCCAGTAGTTTTAAAATAGAAGGAGAAGATGCTAACATGCTGATTTTGATGTCGGGAGTAAGTACGTAAGTTTGTCTTAGCAAAAGTGTTGCGGGTGGGTAAGTTTGCACTGTTCCTCATTTTCCAGCTGCTGTTTTCTATTAAATAAGGAGATTTAATGATGGAGAGATAAAACAGCTGAAGGACCATGTTCTGAGCATATGGTCGTATCTCCGGAGCAGAAAGCCTCTTATGAGCAGACACGCTACGTTGAATGAGACTGGCGTGACAGCGGTTTACACTGAAAGCACGCAGGGGAAAAGAACACTGATCGCGCTTTATGTTGTAAATGGTTTGCTGACAAGTGTAAGGTGCCACGAGAACAAATCTAAACAACAAGCTGTGAACTGTGTGGAGAGCTGCTATGTGTTAAACTGTTAGAGGTGTTGACAGGAGCAGGCCAAAAAATCTCCATGCATGTTGATTTACACAACTATAAAAGATAATGCACATAATTTAAGTTATATTTCAGTGTATACTTGGTCAGTCCTTGGGGCCCATTTAATCAACAGTTCATTTCCAAACCATCACAAATGGAGCCAGCAGATCAAATACTAGCCTCTTAGTCTCAATAGTACTTTTTTTATGTTGGTTCAGCAGGAATCTGAAGTATGATTTGACTGATACATTCTCAAAGTAACAGCTACAAACATTCAGCAGTCAGGCTTTAGGTGTCTCCGAGTCTGGTAGTTCTTTCCACGTAGCATCCAAAAGAAGAAAAAGACGTGATTTGTTTGGTGGGGAGGGGAAAAAAAAGGTGTCTGAAAACATAAAAGACCTTCACAGGGCTCGGAACTAAAGACAGACTCAAGATTATCGGTTGGATTGTTGCAACAAGACGTTAAACAAGTAGCTGTGAAGGAACCGGGAACTCTGGATGGCCGATGTGAGGCTTAACGTCAGTCACGTTTAGTGGCGGCGAGGTCACGTCTGGTCCTTACAGGTGTGCACGTCGACCTGCTGGTGGCAGTCGCGGCAGTGGACAGCACAGCACCACTGGAACTTGCACTCACACTTGGTTGTGCGGCTGACGCGTGATGTGTCGTAGCCACGGCCGCAGCACATCACTTCACAGCCATCTACACCTCGGGATGTCCGGTTACAGACCCGTCCTCCTGTCCCCATCGACCCTGGAGGGAGAATAGCGAGAAGTGGTCAGTGATAATAAATGTCTTCATTTAGCTCAGCATTAATATTTTAAAATCAAGTTTTTGATCTGTGGGATCAATGTAGGACTAATGATAAGAAGATAAGTTATTAACAGTGGAAAATGAAAACCTAGACAATGTATCAAAGGAACACAAATACCGAACACTAGTTCAGTAGAGAGTGCAACACCTTGTCTTTCAAGCTAATGTGTTAGAAGCAGGAATAATGGACAAGTAGACGACTGGGTCAGAGCATCTGTAAAACTGCGTCTCCGGTGGGGTGTCCCCAATATGCAGTTGTCAGTATCTACCAAAACCAGTCCAAAGAAGTAACTGTGGTAAACTAGAGACGGGGTGATGGGCTGCTGGACCTCTTAGGTCATGTGAATGTCCAGGCTCATACGCGTCACTTACCTGGGGAACACGTGGCATCAGGATGCACTATGAGGAGAAGGTAAGCTGGTGGCAGCAGTGTGACAATTTGGGCAATGTTCTACTGGAAAACCTTGGGTCCTGCCATCCATGTGGGTCTTACTTTGACATATACCACCAACCTAAGCATGGTTGCAGACCATGGTATTCCACTAATGGCTTTGATTTCTTTCAGCAGGATGATGCATCCTGCTACAATTAACAGTGGTTGAGGAATGAGTTTGAGGCGCTGACTCAGCCTCCAAATTTCTCAGGTCTCATTTGGACAAACACATCTGATACACGGAGGCCCCACGTGGCAAGACTGGAGTCCACGCATCGACAGATAGGAAGTTCTGACCGGACGCGTGGTGAGTTCGCGTCTATTTCTCTGTAAACACGATATCTTCAGACATTTTAAGTGAATACTGATAACTCTGATACTTTTTAGGGATGTAAAGTGGGGGCATGTTAACAATAGATCCACACCAAGGTCAGAGGTCAAATGTGCTGTGTATTCTTAAGATATAGGAAAAAAATGGCTTAAAGGTTTAAAATGTTGACCTTTGACCTCACTTTTACATCTGCGTTTCTTTCAAGTTGACCACAAAATGTGTTCCATCTTTAAAGTCAAAAGAAAGACAACGAGCTGCCTAGTTAATTAGAAATTACTGTAGTATAATGTTATATAAAAAGCTCAAATTATTCACTTTTTTACAATACCCCTGTTACATAATATTTGTGTAATCAAAGTAAAGACCTGCAGGGCCAATAAGCACGATTTCCTCCTTCTTCTGCACAGAAAATGTGACTGGCTTGCTAGCAAACACAAACATGGACATAATCAAAATTATAATCACTACACGTAAACGTTATTCTGCTTTGTGGCTACATAGTGTAAAATGCCAAGTTTAAGTCTTAATGGTAATTAAAGATTCTTTAAGATTCCTTCTATTAAAAAAATGCCTTCCACTTGCTTCAGTAACTAAAAATGAGCGAAAGTCTGTATTTACCTCAAAAAGCTTTTTTTTTTTTTTCTTTCCCCACCATTGTCTGTCTTTATCATACTTCAGCAGAAGTATCTGCCTTACCCATCACTTCCTACTGCAGTTTTCCATTGAATGATGTTTCAGTAGTTTCCTTCCAAAAGGAGATTTACTGCTGGAACAGTTTAACACCTACGCTGCCCGTGATCTCTGGTTAAAGAAGTGACAACCCTGCTGGGAAATCACTGGGACGTCCTAAAGGAATAAAGAAAAAGTGTCCATGAAAGTAATAGTACTGATGCTTAAAAAAAAAAAGGGGGGGCTATAGCATCGTGGAATGTGACTTGGCAGCAGGTGAGCCACAATTTGGTCAATTAGAACGGTTCTATTAGTTTTTAGAAGCCAATAGGAGCCCAGTATAATGCCGCTGCCAGTACAGTGAAGATGAGACGAGTCTGGGGGGGTAAGTAAGGTGAACGAAAGTGAGATGAGAGATTGATGATAGGAGCCATTAGCCTGCACTCCCACACTTCATCAGCTGTTCATTTTACAGGAGACATCCATTGCCCACACACACACACAGGGCCCCATCTCCTCACTGATACTGTACACACTCACTTTATCCTGAATCCCAATTCCAGCTGCCCACACACACACACACTTGACATCTCCACAAACACAGTTAACATACCCAGGCGTTGTATGCAGAGGGAATGGCTGAAGCTTCATTTATGATGAAGCTGTGTAGGCCTGCAGATTCAACTGAAAACCAACCAACTGCTAACCATCCACAGGAGTTTTTAGAGGGACTTTTTTTTTTAGCAGGATCAGCGGCTTTGATCCGCTGCTGTCAAACATGAGCAACAGGAGTGTTTTCAGTCTGCTTTAGATGATCAGACCCCACCAGAATCTCACACGTTTCCATCTAACCGCCGTGAGCAGAGCGCTTGGGTTATTGTGTCTAGATCTCCAGATAACTTCTCTTTGATAGCAGCGCAACAAACGCCGACGTGCCGGGTGTGGGAAAGGATCGTCCCTATGGTTTCAGCCAAAATAAAAGACACGGGAATGGACGCTTTTCTGACACAACCTCAATGAGACCTGACCAACACTGAAGTCATACTCTTTCACGGTTTTGATTTCATGCTCTGCAGACATCCAGGAAGCCTTCAGAGCGCTAAAGTGTAACAAGGTTCTCACGGCCTGGCTTTTTATAAAATATCACCTTTTTAACGAGTGATCACAGAGCTGGTGACGGTATTCAAAATATCCAAATGACATGATTTAGGATTTGCAGAGTTCAGGTCAGCACAGTGCTGTGAAAAAACACATCATCTCTCTTCTTGACTGAGATATTTATTTGTTTCTGTGTAACAATATTGTTTTTTGCCTTTTAGCAAAAAGCTGCAGTACATCCACACATGTGTCAGATATGTGTAGTTTAAAACTCTTCTCTATAATTCTGTAAAATATCTTGTTGCATAATTAAACACATTAGTGAAAGTGCAATTATCCTTTTCTTCTGAATTCTCATTCACATCTTTTCTTAGTTTTATGAGTTGAATGACTGGAGACAGAGTCAA
>VUQR01018668.1:8906-22072 GCA_015108515.1 Hemichromis elongatus | reverse complement strand
ACGCGGGGACTCACTCCGTCTAGTCCAGCAGACTTGCCTGAGTGGAGTCTTCTCATTTGCATTTGAACCTGGTACTGAGTAAAGGTGATGGGTGGGGGAGGGGTGTCAGGACTCTCAGAGGACTTGATGGCAGGGATGCAAAGAAGCGTGGTTAAGGAAGCTACTTTAAAAACGCTCAGGGAGTTGAATGAACTTTCAAGGAATGCAGGTACACATTTGTCCTCATTTGACATGTATTTGATGGCAAAAAGAAGGGTTGACTTCCTCAACATCAGAGAAAGCAACGTGAAGCTGAGATTAAAAATGAGATCGTGCCTCCAGCTATGGTTATAGTAACTTTCAACTCGATTCAATTCTAACTCTTTATTGTCCCACAAGAGGAAATTAGTTTAGCAGCAGGCAACATAAGAGTAAACGAAACAATAATATTAAAATAATTATGACGATAATATTAATAAAACAGTTATTTGCCATTAAGGAGAGGGGATGCAGTAGGGCTAACAGAAAGCTGGAGTGGTTTGGTCTTCCTCACAGGTCTCAGACAGCAGCCAGAGGGCAGCGAGTCAAACTCACTGTGACGTGGATGCTCCAAACAGTTACCAGCAGAGTGAGCCTTCCTCAGCACATTTTGGTTATAAATGGCCGAACGTCCATCTGGCCAGCACCCTGAAACTGTGCTAACCGTTTTTACCAGAAGTCCCGACCATTTGTTATTGTTCACAGTCCAGTTACCGAACCAGGCAACGATACAAAAAGACATCACAGAGTCAACAAAACCTCTATAAAACACAGACAACATCTCAGATGAGACACTAAAGGATCTCATTCTCATTAAATGAACAGTCATTGTTTTTTAGTCGTGGCATCAGCATGAGGGTCAGTCTATGGTCAGGTAGCACACCTAAGTATTTAAAACCCTCCACAAACCCAGTATCAGCTGTTTTACTAATGGGTCACAAACAGCTTCTTCCCCCAGGCCATGTGGACTGTTAACAAAAGCGCTTATGTTATTGGCTCATGTGTATGTAGTTAAAGTGCACTGTCAGTGTGTTTACTGTAAAATGAATGACTCCAGGAGGAATAGCAGCTATGCTGGGGGCTCTAATGAACTACACTCAAACATTTTGAAGTGTCTTAATGGTTTAGTGCTTTCCAGTTCAGCAGCTCTGTGACAGGCAGGCTCTTATTAGATTCCTTCATAGAAATCCACGTTCCCTTTGGGCTGGTAGTGTGACTTTGTCCTCTTTAAAGACGACTTTATCCCCACAGGTATTGGTTCCCAGATGGATAAAAAAGTTTACTTTAAGCGGTTCATCCTTCTGTGGGGCTCCCCGGGGGATGAGAGGGGGGGTGTAAACCGTGGGCTGACGTGGGAACCACTGGCTATGGTGGAAGCTCTGGGAGTTATGATAGACCTACAGGTCTGCCAATCCCCACGCCAACAGCCTCCAGCTTTTAAAGAGCCAGAGTTTTAGCTTTACTTTCAGAAGATTTACATCAATAAAGACCAAACCATAGAACTAAAAAACATTTTATTTTCTGAAAAATGCTTCACATTCAAAAACCTCTCGGTTTCTTAATTTCTGCATGTGAGAGAACGATGAAGAGTTGGGACAACCTTACTCTATAAGGATTTAGAGGAGATGGCAAAAGCTCGGTCTGTCTCTTTATGTCATAACATAAAATCACCTTGTGCCTGTTGACCACAGATACAGTTACAGGTCAAGTACAGTGGATGGAAATGCTGGCATTTTTCTTTTTTCTCGACTGAAGATCACAAGCATGTGGCTGCTTGGTGAGGGAAACCAGAAATGCTCTTCAATGAAAAGTCAAAGACAGGCGTGGATCGTTTTCGTTCTTCGTTAGCTGTCATGTAGACAAATCAGCACACGGTTGTCCTGTAATCAAACATTTGTGTCATGCTGAGCTCACGTGTGGGGTCATTGAAGGTTTGATGTCATGATGTGAACCAAATTGTGGTCTGTGTTTGCAGGGATGCACACGTCAGTACGTGAAATTCATCTCTGCTCAGACACCGCCTACTTCCTGCAGGTGGACTGGGAAGGGCGGAGCTTTAGTTCAGGCTTCCAGTTGCTGCTCACTGATGGACAAAATGCGTGGAGAGGGGAAGGTAAGAACAAAAATCACTCAGCATGAGTTGGCCCTGTATTCTCTACCCTTATCTATTTTAGATCACACGCCATTTTTATACACAGTCTCCAGTTTTCAGAGGCTCAAGATAAACTTCAAAAGCTTAAAGTCCTTTGAGATAAATGATCGCCTGGGACATTGGAAATTGGCAACAATTTCACCTAGCAAATGCTGGCAACCTGCGTCCATCACCTGCTAATCGTTCCTGAAAATACATTTTCCTTATCAACCAGTGGTTACCACGGGTTCAGTAATGAGCCTCGAGGCCTGTGTGACAGGCGCCCAGGTGTTGTCTGCTGGTGACTTGGCCACCCTCAACGTTTTTTTTATATCTTTGACAGGTTCATTTAGTTTGTTCTTCAGAAAGCTGCAGCCTGCTGAGCTGACTAATTTAAAAATGCAAAAATAAAGACAAAGAATGTTTTGTTGCATGCTCAGTAATTCAGGCAAAACTCCTTGATAACATTTATCTAGACGAAAGCGACTTCTTCAGTCTTTACAGTCTAAGTCTGAAGAGGTTCAAGAAGTCGCTTAGAGGAGTGATAAAACAAAACCGCTGTGTTCACAGGAACTCAATCAACTGCTGAAATGTTCACTGAAGCTGAGGAAAGCTAATGATTGTTGATATATAAGTGAACCTTGAGTGAGCGATCTGTAACAGAGCGATCTGTGGCTGTAGCTCAGGATGTAGGACACATCTATTATTGGAAGGTTGGTGGTTCTGGGATGTACACAGTGCTTAGCAAACGTATTAAATCAACACACAGTGTGTCGTCTACACCACAGCAGCCCTGAACTTACAGCGTTAGTAACTTCCAAAATCATTAGGTCCCAAACACGAAACATGGCCCTATTGGAATTGCTCCATTTGTTATTATTATTATTATTATTATTATTATTATTATTAATATGTTTTTGGGGGGGTTAACATATTTAAAAAATTACTGTCAAGTCTGGTGGAGATTTTATTATTTTTTTAAATACTCTTCATCTTTTAGCACTGGAGGTTCCAGCCTCTTCTCATACATGAACAGACTCTGCTGATGCCAAACTGAAATATGCCCACTGTACACTTTATTTTCCAAGTACACCCTCCCCAAATACTGTTTTCCATCTCATTTAGTAACATACTGAATTATCTGCTGGAGGATTTAGGGGGTCATCCTTTTCTTATTTTTAGTTTTAGACGTGACTCTTTTTATTTCTTTTTCTCTATATAGTGAGGGATGCAGTGCTGTGCAATGAGGCAGAGGAACTGGAGATGCCACTGGAAAGATATATGGAGGACGTGGAGCAAGCCTTTACAGGGAGAGAAAAGTCCAACACCTACACCTTCACTTTGACACCCAACCCTCCAGGTCACAGTTCCACTTTGACTCTGACATATGAGAAGATGCAGA
The DNA here is from genome assembly GCA_015108515.1 of Hemichromis elongatus. Taxonomy (NCBI): domain Eukaryota; kingdom Metazoa; phylum Chordata; class Actinopteri; order Cichliformes; family Cichlidae; genus Hemichromis; species Hemichromis elongatus. The sequence continues at coordinate 18,521 of VUQR01018668.1, read as the reverse complement.
AGGATATCTCAGTGAGTGCTGCATGTCTGTCTCACTATGGCACACAGATATCAGTGGGTTAAATTTAATGGTCTTGTGTGATACAGCTAATTTACCATAAACCTTTCTCATCGAGTTTTCCCAGAGAGACGTTTGACACTTTGGAAATTTAATACTAACGATAAGAGAATTGGAAATCGATAAGAGTTGAAATCCTGGCGCAGATCTTAGACTGACGTGTAGTTTTTGTCTCCTCATATTCTACTAATTTATTATTTCTGTTCTCAGTTAGCTAACAAATTGTAATGCAGACTAATGTAAGTGTATGGACCACAACCAACCTGGCGACATCAGGTCTGTACTGACACAAGATGGCGCTAAACATGTTCTAAAAACTTGAACATAATGCCAATGAGCCTTTTCACACTTTTAGCTTTTCACGTCCACTTTAATGTCATGGATTGTAGTGACCAGAGGGGGCGTATCCACCTGGGACCCTGAGCCCAGTGAGCTGTGAATTTGTTTGCTGTTGCTGCTAGTACCCACTGTGTTACTGTTGACGTGTTTGCCAGTGTTTGGGGTTTAGTGCTGTTCACACTAGTAACAATGTTAACCAAGCTTTGTGCACTTGAGTGTAAACACACGTCAAGCTGTAGCTTATTCAGGCCACGGTGTCAGTGTTTACGGTGACAACAACTGTTATCGGGTCCTGAAGGGATCATCTGGGTAAATGTGAAATTAATATTCGGCTATAATTTGAAACTGACAAAAGGTTCCAGAGGTTTGAAATCAGTGTGAAACCGCGAGGTCTGCAAAATTAAAAATACGTTTCTAACATTTTTTAAACATTTTGATAAGTTAAATGTCAGCAAGCCTTGTAGTTTAACTTTGAACTACTTTTCTGACTTTTCTGCTGGTTAAATGAAAGTGGCGTGTCTGGTTGTTGTGGTTCCTCGGTGTGGTTTTTGTGGTTATTTGTGGTCGTTCTTTTTGATTTGTTTCTTGTATTTTTGTTGCTCTTTGTCTTTTGAATCTTTGTTCTTGGTTTGTGGCTCCACATTTACTGTTGATTAGATGCTTTATGAAATATGAAGTATAACCTTTAGTATATTTGCACTGTTTTATATTTGGATAGAGGGACTGAGTAACGCTTCTCCACAGGTTAACTGTGTGAATACACATACCAGATTTAGACACACGGCCTATGTTCTCATCGTAGTTGTGACAAAATGGAAATCTTGAGTGCTTCCATAACAGTGAAAGGGAAATGAATCTATGTTGCAATAAAAAACACTTTAGTGCCATGTGTCAGTTTACTGAAGCGTGCAGCAATGATTCATTAGAAGTGGCCAAGGCTTTTCCTCCATAACAGAAAAAAACCCGTCATTCATCCATCATCAGCTTTTGAGTCATAACGAAAGCCTCCACTGTACGCTCTCCCTGTTTCTGCTCCTGTCCAGCAGAGCCCAGAAATGAGAGTCTCACACGTAGAGACAGGTGCTCCCTCAGGTGGTGGCTAACTTTAGTATTTTAGATGGTATCTTTGGACACTGGCTGCATTTTCACTCCTTTTCAGTCCAGTCCTTGTATCTGACTATTTGCACGCCCAGTTTTACCTGATCTCTGAAGCTAAGCGGGTCAGATGGGTGAATACCGGGGGCTGTATGCTCTTATGCAGCTGTGGCTCAGGAAGTAGACCGGGCCATTTACCATTCCAGCGTTTTAAAGTATTCCTGGGCAAGATCCTGAACCTTGAGTTTATTAGATAAGGAGCTCTGGTACAGAAAACAGCACGTGCATGAATGTGTGTGTGATTTGGCGGATGAGGCTTGTAGCAAAATGTGCGTTAAGCGCTCCAGGTAGAAAAGTGCCATAGTATCAGTCCATTTACCATTTTGGTTTGTTAAGCCCCTCCTTCCATTTCTGATGAAGCTTTAAGGAACAACAGATGGATCAACTGAAGCTCAGATACATCTCTCAGGTTCTGCATTAGGTCTGCTAATAAGAATTGAATTAAAGAGCCAACATTAAATTGTTTCTATGTTTAATTTAGGTTTTTTTGTCTGTTTGAGGTCTTTTTTGGACACCCTAGAAAATGTGAGTAATATGAGTTATTGTTAAGGGGAATACATCGTAGATTTTCAGACTCAGTCTCTATTTGTTGGGGGAATAAAGGAGAAATACAACGTCCTTCTTGGTTGAGTGGGTGGGGGTCAGTCCTGAAGTAAAAGTGTCTAGCTGTTAATTAATGTGAATGAGTGAGTCAGAGGTAGCGTTCCAAACAGTACTGTTGCTATGACAACGTGGCAGACCTGATGCTCACAATGTTTGGGATGCCTTAAACCAGTCAACGACATCAGCAGCTGTACAGCCTACAGCCCTCACATAAGCCCTCAGGTAACAGTTGGGGGCAGGCTTACGATGACTGAGAGCATAATACTAACTCAGTGGATACAACAAGAATACAAGTGGAACCTCAGTCACATGTGATTTACTTAACATTTGTAAGAGCTGATGAAGTAATAGCTGGCAAAGGTTAGACACTGAGAAGAAACAGAAAGTGTGGAAATGCAGGAAGGGATAAATCACTGGTTTCTCTGTTCAGCAGTTCCTCAAATGTTCTGCTGAAACTGCCAAAAGTGAGTGACTAGTAAAATGTAAAGTCTTCCACTTCAGTGAGGAAAACATTGTTTATCACTTAGGACTAATTCTGCCATCATACCACCTGAATAAAGGGCAGTATTGTCTCACCACAGTTGGCTTTGTTGATGCTTAAAGTTGGGCTGTGGCCGTGTTGATTAAAACAGCGGTCCCCAGCCCAGGCCACGGACCGGTCGTTTGGTACGCGGGAGTTGAGGCTCAAAATGTTTGGTTTTTAGGGTTTTTATCATTAACTCGGTTTCCCTGGGTCTTGTCACGTGTATTATGAATCACGCCCAGGTGGGGCCGTCTCGCTGCAGAGAAACGAGCACGGGCCTCTCATTAATTTAGCGTTATGGTGAATTATTTATTTTCATGTACTTTATGTTTGTTTTGTAGAAATGTAAATGTTTAAGCATTACCATAGTAACCAGAGAGCATTACAGGGCAGAGAGGAGGATGTTACTCTGTGTTGTTGGTGCATTTCAGGAGGACGCTGCTAATAAAGTCTCACAGTGAATTTGTGTTTATTATTATATTTCCAAAATACCACAGTTTGTGTCTCGGTCGCTTCATCGTATTTTGTTGTGTTTATCTGCGACACCTTAAAGGCGGTCTGTGAAAATACTGTCTGACATTAAACCGGTCCGTGGGGCAACGAAGGCTGGTTTAAAACACCGGGGAAAACTGTCCTTGAAGAATAAAACACTTTTTATTTCTTTTGTTTGTCCCAGGCTTTAAAGATGCTTTTTATGCTGTGAGTATGTTTACATGGCAGTCAAAACAATACTTGAAGGATATTATATCAGCATTTGGTGTTGATTTCCCTTATCCAGTCTGCAGACACACACACATCTATTACTCCCCCCCATGAAAAACAGTTATTTAGGGAGCCGTGGGTCACAGGGGTCAGAAGTCAGGGCTGATAGCCACATCAGTGCTTCATGTCTTTGTGACACCGATCCCTATGTTTGGGTGAGATGGGCCATAACCTCAAATTAAATCTAAACATACTAGTTTAATCTTAACGCTATCAAATCAGACTGTTTCATTTATTGTTTTAGTTCATTCTTTACGTTTTTGTGCTCTCTGATAGGCTTTCTTTAGTATTTCAGCTTGGCGATGACCTCCCTCTCTTATATTGATGTTTCTTTGGGTCTCAAATGTTCAGTTCCACTGAAAACAGGGAGCACGCTTCGCCTGGCCAAGAAAACTGCTCGTCTGTCAGTGGTCCAGCTACTCTGGACTGGCTGTGATTCCTAAACAGTTAATGCATACTTGTGTGCAGCCTGTGAATTAAAGCAGAAGGTCTGCATTTCGTTCACATTTTGATTCCTTGACCTTTATATTCCAGTGTGGTTATGTAGAGAGTCCAAACTACAGAACCTGAGTTATTGTTCAAAAACTCAAGTATCTCACTGTACATCACTGTAACCTGAGCCTGATATTATGATGTTATGGAGGGTTATTTTGTACTGTCAGCAAAAGTTAACTGATTCATCATGAAAATGCTTGGTATGTTATCATATGGTTATGCCAGCCCAACATCTGTCAGTTATTTTGGATAAATGTGTAATATGAACATGTAGCAGTAATACGGGTCCACGACAACACCACAGCTTGGTAGATGTAGCCCTAAAAATGTACATTTAGCTAACAGACACAAAGTGGCTGCCTTTACAAAACTAAAAAAGTCATTTTGTTTGGATGATTTTTCACACTTTTCTTCCAGTTCAGGTTGGGCAGCGTTCTGCTGGAGGCCGTCCCACAGCCAGCTGAGGCAGTGAGACATGTGCTGATTTACAGTCTGCAGAGGGGAGATAACCTGCAGCACCACAACCAGAGACTACAGGAGGAGAACGAGAGACTGAAAGGAGAACAGCAACACATCACTGCGGAGTGAGCACATTGCATGCATGAACACATATGCATACAAAAGTAAAAGTCAACTTTACACTCCACGCAAACTGTGGAGGTTGCGAGTATGCAATCCTGTGCTAGGAAAGATTTGTGTTTTTTTTTACTCTCATCTAGCCAACTTTTACACTAGTAGACTATGTTTTCTAAATCCTGAGTCACCATAAAGAGTCTGAGTCAGATCTCAGAGCTCATCACAGCACCGAAACAGCTCTAGTGAAGGTTACAATCATCTCCTTATGGCCTCTGACAGTGGACTCATCTCTGTGCTTGTCCTGCTAGACCTCAGTGTGGTCTTAGTTACTGTTGACCATAATGTGTTGTCACAGAGATTAAAGTGTGCTAAAAGGAATTAAAGCTTCTTTTCACATGCTAAGATTAATGACGGCGTTCCACAGGGTTCAGTGCTAGGACCTATTCTTTTTACATTATACATGCTTCCCTTAGGCAGTATCATCAGAAGACATAGTATACATTTTCACTGCTATGCAGATGACTGCCAAGTTTATCTATTCATTCAGCAAGGTAACACACACCAGTTAGCATATTTGGGCTTACTGAAGATTGTTTAACTTTTTTGTTTCTGTGCATTCAAGACTGAAGCATTACGTTGGTGGTAAGGAAGCCCTGGAGGCAGAACTTTACTCTCGGTTTGTCCTGGTTCTGAATGAGAAGAAAGCAAAGATCCGCAGTCTTCAGGAGGTGGTCACAAACCTGGAGGAAATGAGGTGCAACACTTATACCACATTGCCTCTCAGACACTGAAGCTTTTCCAAATGTCTAAAAAGTAGATTTTCAGCTGAGAGTTTCACACAAACAATTTTTAAAAAAATGTATATGCCCAATTGCTTATTAAGCGGGTCAAGGGTGTGTTTCCTTAATCACAACATTACTCTGATTTCTCTACTGTCAAAGTTATTTTAAGCAGTCTGAGTGAATCATGTATAATGTATGGTTTCTGATACAGAAGTACTAATGACCAGCAAAAGAGAGACTCGGTAGGGTCAGGTCAGACCCGAGGTCAGGATGGTGGTGTTGAGGAGGATGATTATGGAGGCAGTACTGATGAGGACCCAGTGGAGAAGCCGTCGACTCCAGCCTCCAGTTTGCCTTTTCAGGGTAAGATCGGTGACAGCGGGGGGGAAAGATTAAGTGCAATTTCATTAAAAGATCAAAACAAATTACTAAAAAGCAGATTGGGAATCATTGTTGGTGAGTTTTTAGCTGCTTTTTAAAAGAACTGAGGATGTACTGTTCTTAAGCTCAGAGGAAGAGCCCCCAGAGTCTGAGGGCCAGTGATACAAAAGCTCTGTCTGCTTTAGTTCTCAGCCTCGTAGGATGCACAGGCAGCAGGGCCTCATCACGTGGCCTCAGTGACCTGCATGCAAAGCTCCAGAAGTTAGCAACAGTGTGAATGTGAGTAACCGTGAAGACTCAGTCAGAAACCTTAAGCAGCATTGTGAACAACCAGCAGACGTTGTGCTTACACAGCTACACAGAAACACACAAAAATCCAAACAGAATGAAATAAAGGAGATGAACTATTTCCAATTTGGAGTGTGATACAGACCTTTAAGGGATAAAAGTTTATGTATTCAACTTGAACACCAAGAGTGAAAACTGAGTCTGAAGTGACACCAATGTTCTCACAAGGGGGCGGGTTTCCATTACCTTGGCCATCAGCCTGTCAGGAATACAAAAACTTCTGTTTTCTCTTTATTAAGTCGAAGAAAATTGTCTCTCTGAGTAACTGTTAATAGAGTCGTAACGCCTATGCAGGATAGCTTAGAGATATCCCGGGGCTTAAAAGAGAGATACAGCTAAATGTCATCTGTGTAGCAGTGATGAGAAATGTACCTAAAAAGGCCCAAAGTTTGTTGTAGAGTGTGTAAGTGTGTAGCAGATATAACAGATACAGTAACGCACCCAAAACACAACCTTGTGGCACAACGTCAGTACGAATAAAGGAGCTGTTCGTAGAAGCTGTCATAGAAAATAATAAGAAGTAAACTTAATCGGAATCTCTTAGAGTAATCTCTAAACATTATCTTTATTCTTCCTAAACCATCACTTCAAAGAGGTCTTTGTGCTTTTTGTCATGACCAACTTCTTTTAGGACTCTGTTCATAAATGGATGTCGTGGTATTTCTCTTGTGAATTCACTGAAAAACATCCAGGCTTTTAATATCACTGATGGTAAGCTTCTCTGGTTCAGTGGTAGCTAAACAGCAGAAACCACAATAACCATAAAAACACCACCACGTATATAACACCGCAGATGTAATTCAGCTGAATTCTGTTATTGTCTTTTCTCCAAACTGAACACTTATTTAAAGTAAATGTGCTATTTTTGCCACATCCATCCAGATCATTGTCTCGTGGCTCATCTTTGTCATCTTATGTAAACTACAGATGAGCAGCAGCTGTCTTTTTGGAGAGCTTTCTCCTTGGAGCCCTGCGCTAAACACCTCAGGGCCTTCAGAGTGACCTCATCTTCCTCTGTGCTGTGACTCATCCCATTGATTAAAAGGCCTGACTAAATTTGCTGGTAGTCCCAGAGGTTTACTTTTCTCCTCACTGATGGATTCTCAGGAAAATCTCCGTTTCATTTCTTTTACTGGTTTCAGTTTATCTACTTTTACATCTTGTGCATATATTATTAAATATAAAAAAATCACAGAGCCATCATCCTTTTAATCTGAGTCCTACTTGTTTGGAACTTTTCATATAATTTCTGTGTGGCCCTGTCATTATCCATGTTCTTACTGAATTATATAACAGACATTTTGATATGTTTAGAAAGTTATTATTTTTGCTTTTAGACATTAAAGGGTTCATTTTTTTATTTGCATGTAGAGCTGAATATTTTTGTACTTCGTTTGGAGAAGTGCTGTTACCGTTTTATTTTTTTAAACTTTGCTAGCTGATGGAAAAGACGTGTTGAGATGAATGTGACGCGTCACCGAGAGGAGACCTGAAACATCACTACCCTGACATTTATTGCTCCAAAGTTGGCAAACATTCAAAGGGTTTTGACTTGTAAGCTATGACCTGAAATGCATCATGGGGCGCTGTTGTCATGGGAGCTAAGTGTGCTTGGACTATCACCAGACTTTGTTTTCCTACCCAGAAACTAACCATGACCTCAGTTAGGAGTTATGCAATGCAGAGTAGTGTGCCTTCACGGACCGATTTATACAAACACCTTTAAATGTGAGACTTTCAACAGTTTTGAAAGCCTCGGTGCACATCCCCTATTTCATTATTGAGAAGTGAGCAATTATCGAACAGCCTTTCCCGTGCCCAGCGGTCTGCCTGTGTTCACCCGTCTTGGTAATCTGCGTGCCAAGAAGCCGTGTAAACTGGCAATCATAACAAAAAAAATGAAACCGATCATAACATTGTTGTCCCCTCAGGCCGTGTGCTAGCCAACATTAATGCCGTAAGCCGAGTCCTACATAAAGAACAAACAGAGAAGGTGCCAAAACCCTCAGACCAGGCAGAAGATCCTCCTCAATCCAAAAGGATCAGCTTTGACTTTGGAACTAACTGTGTCACAAAAGTTAGATTTCAGATGCACAGAAAGAGTACACCACCACATGAAGCTCCGTGATGAAGCCCCGTTTAAATCCAGACCCCGACCAATACAGCCCCATGATGTGGAGGTGGTGAGGAAACACCTCCAAGAACTACTCGACATGGAAGTGATGCGAGAATCTGAATCCCCTTTGGCCTCCCAGGAAAAAGGACGGGTCTGGTCGCGTGTGCATCGGTTACAGGAGACTAAACCTCCAAACCATAAAGATGCGTACGTACTCCCCAATCTAGAGGAAGCATTTTCAGCTCTGGCAGAGTCGAGATGCTTCTCAGTCTTGGATCACAGTTGGGATACTATCACATCGATGGGGTCCCTTGGGGTTCTGGGAATTTAATAGGCATTTCAAAGGCTCATGGAGCGGTGTATGGGTCCGATGATCCTAAAGGAAGTCCTCGTCTTTATTGACGTATTTCATATGAGGTCGGTGAGCCAATTATTTTATGTGTCCATGGTTTATTTGCACTATTTATGAGTTCACTGTGAGTTAAGCGTGTCCAATATTTACTGAAGAAATAGTTTACAATGTTTGGTAGAAAGTCCTCTGGACTTCTGGACGTTTTACCTGAAACTCTTCAGGACTTTTAGGGACTCTGCACATCTCTACACACAGAAGGTAGACTCGGTGAGGGCAACCTGGAACCGTTCCCTCCAACCGAGCTTTTCTTTCTGCCAGCTGACACGGTCCATGCAATGTCAATTTACGTTTGCCACTGGCTTTGATAAAATGCATAAATCCTGGAAATGTGAAAAGAGATGTGAAACTGTGTTTTATTTTGGGCTGAAAGCTGACGTGTCTGATATGGTTAAACGGTGCACCCAGGTAAGATCTTAAGGTAACCACCGTAATCGTCAAATCAAAGGTTGTTTCTTAGAAGCAGCTGGTACCAAAAGGAAACTTTTATTTAAAATGTTTTTATATTGTTTGTTACAAATTTTGCTTTTCTATAAAAGGAAGAATTTATACAAGCCGGCATTTTCAAACTTTTAAACCTTTTGTCTACTTCTGTACTCAGCTGAACCTTCTGCTCCGAATCATCTGAGCTCCTTTACAACAAGTTTTTTTTTGTTTTTTTTTAAAAATCTCTAATTTTTTTAAGCAGCTCTAGTCTTACGTAAGCAGCTTCTACCGTTGACATTAATCTTCATCAGCCACTAGATTTCCACTCCCAGGTGGCATGGATGTGAATCATGTGCCAATTCTGTAAGTGAAGTATGTAAGTGTACTGGACAGAAGTTGGCATTAAAGACCCTGCGAGAGGTTTCTAGGGGACTTGTGCCTTTCATAGACATGGCTGTTTATGTGTGTGATTCTTCCACTTTGAAATGGTTTACATCCAGATTAGATTTCCTTTTATACGCCAACACTTTCTGGATGCTCTCGTCTTTGCTGGGCTTTCCCATCACCAGGCAAAACCTGCAAGATCTGTGTTTCTTCTGTTGTCACGACAGTGACTCAGATGGCTACTAGAGGGGGTGAGGGG
>VUQR01018667.1:0-14173 GCA_015108515.1 Hemichromis elongatus | reverse complement strand
TACCAGATAACGTGGCAAAGTAACAGACTAAATGATAAATAAAAAGATGCACCAGAACAATACCAGGAATAAATGAAATGAAATAAAATACAAAACACCAAAATACGCCAGCCACCGACGATCTTGCAACTCATGCCTTACATGCAGAAAATGTCCACTCGCGCTGCACATACACGTCCTTGCATATTTAGTGATTCCTTACCAACAATTTAGCTTCTTTACCAAACATTTGGTTCCACATCCGCAGGTAAAAGTAAACAGAAAGTCCCAAGATGCACTTCTTGCTAAGATTTTTTGGGAAAACAGCAGTAAACCCTTGAGCACCGCACCCCCTGGTGACCAAAATATGCAACTACACAAACCAATAAAATTAACAGCTTCAAATGCATACAACCTGCAGATAACAAAAAAAAACAAGCACACGCAATAACATTAAATTACTCAGAAACATTGTTGTCATAACATACATGGAAACAAAGAGCTTACTTACAGAAACCACATTTTAAGACTGCCTTTTAAACCTAAAAAGGACATTTGGTTTACTGAAGTGGAAATTGTTAATATAAATTTACCACTCGGCTACATAAAGAACATTGTTAACATATGATAAGGTATCACCCATCAGTGCTCTCTATTGTCCAACCTTGGCATCTGGTTAGTGTTCTGTTATTCCTCTCTTGAAGCTTTACAGCCTACCTAATGGAAGACAATGGTATGATCAAAGCTTTATGTCATTATAGGCAGGCCCCAGGTCCAGCTCTTCTCTTTTTGTTTAATGAAACAAATTAATATAGACTGGATTGAAGACATGTAATAGCTTTTCAGGAATCTATATAACAACTAAGTTACCTCATGCTGATCTTTCAGTATTTACACTATAAATATATGCTATTAACACTAAAAAGTGGGGTTCAGGTATCTGTGGTCTAGTCAACATACTCTCATAATGGGCATGAATTTTATGGTAATTTAAGGCTTTTAATGCTTTTTTTTAACTATTCGTTTTCCATGGTGGAATGATTGTACAACATACATCTTTTATGACTGTACACACATTCAAACAGTGGAAAACAAGTACAAATTATTTGGATGTCACCACTTTGCCAGGTCTGGAAGAAGACTACCACCCTTAGAAAAAAGGAAATTGGCCAATATATTCAGGAACAAACCAGGAACCACTAAGGCTCAAGCCTGCCATGAATGGGAAACTGCTGAAGCATCAGTGTCACTGTACACAGTGAAGCCAGTTTTACATTGCCACCGCTCCAAAATCGAGACCTTGAAGTTTGACTGAAATTTGCAGCCACCCATGTTGACAAGCCAAATGCCTTGTGGAGAAAGGTTTTATGGTCAGACAAGACAAAGCTTGAGCTATTTGGGCACATTGATAAGAGGTATGTTTGGAGGAGTGAAGGTGAGTCTTTAAAACCTGAGAACACTGTACCAGCTGTCAAGTATGGTGGTGGTAACATCATGCTTGGGGCTGTTTTGCTGCCAGTGGTACTGGTACCACAAAGTGGATGGAATAATGATGAAATAATGAAAGAGGACTTCCTCCAAATCTACATCTTCCCCTGAAATGTAAAACACAATAGGGGAATGGAGGAGAAAAAGGAGAACTCTACTCAGACTGAGCTCCTGGTAGGAGATCAGTATGAGAACAGAAAATAAAAACTCCTCAGCACATGAATCATCACACTTTTACACCATAGAAACACCTGACAACCAACAAAGTGGGGTGGGGGGTGGGCGGAGTTAGCTGATGTAGACAACAGCCCATCCAGTCCTGCAGCCATCCAGGCGCTGGACACAGATCCGCCTGTCTGCATCGGGTGGGAGTAAGCGTTGAAGGTGTTTTTTGTAAGGGGGAAGGGGGGGTGAGTGTGTGTCTGTGTCAGTGTACATGCATGTGTGTGTGCCCCATGTTCAACTGAGATAGATTGTCCTTTCACCCAGTTAAGCGAAAGTAAGCAGTCTCCAGCCTATGCAGTTGGCCTTGAAGGACAGGGTCAGAGCGTCCAAACACAGTCTTGTAATCTGGGTGAAATTGTTGTTCCAGCCAGCCATTTGGCCTTGAAACCATTCGGTTTTCTGCCTGGCCTCAGGCAACCACATGAAGATAATGGTTGTTTGGGTTAGGTTCAGTGATGGACAAACTGCATCCAATTTTGCCACTAATGTCCATCACTGATCCCCAGATCTATCGATATCCTGTTGAGGAGTCATGAGCTTCTAAAGATCTTATCCATCATTTTTTCAAGCACAGTCTGAGTACTCACGCCCTTGCCCATTGCATCGCCGGCCAGCCCTTGTGGGATTTTGAGCAGCTGTACCGCTTCTTTATTCTTCGATAAGCCAGGGTCGAGCCAACTCCGATCAACCATTATCATGGTTCTGAATAGTTGGATGTCTTTCAAACATCCTTCACTCCACTTCTCCCAGCTGTCGTGTGTCCGGCAGCAAACGTCCCTGCTGGACGATCAGGCTCCCCCAAGCTCCCCCGAGCCCAGGCTTCTCGATGAGAAGCTTTCTGAGGGTAAGAATTAGACAAGACTAGACAAAGACAAAGAGCCAAGCAGGAAAGATAAGGAAGAGAAAAAGATGTGCCCGCCTCTGCCAGAGCCAAAGAAGCAGTGATTGTGAATAAATGGGTTTAAATGGGTTTTGGAATGGATAAAGTAGGCTAACATTAAGCTTCTGAAATGGTGCTACCACAGTTCTATTGAAAATCTGCAGACTTTGTTTAAAAGCATGCTTTGTGCCAGGAAACCAACCAACCAACATAAACTTTGGTAATTTGGCCAAGAAGAGCAGTAAAATATCCAAGAATTATACCAGAGGTTTGTTGCTGGCTACCAAAAAGAATTAAGGTGCAGCTTGCTAAAGAACACAATGTATGTTTCAGCCTTTATGTATGCTTTTAGCCCCACATGGATTTGTAAAAATCCTAAATAAAGTCAAACTTGTGCACCTATTTCTTGTTTTTTAAATTATTAAAAAACTATACGGGCAGTATGGTGCCAGAGTGGTTAGCACCATTGCCACACAGCAAGAAATTCCTGAGTCCAATTCCACCATCAGGCCGGGCTCTTTATATGGGGAAGTTGCATGTTATCCCTATGTTTTGGCAGGCTATCTCCGGATACTCTGCCTTCCTCCCACAGTCCAAAAACATTGCATTTAGTGGGGTTAGGTTAATTGGAAACTCTAAATTGCCCATTGGTGTGAATGTGAGTGGGAATGGTTGTCTGTGTCTATGTGTTAGACCTGTGACAGAGTGGCGACCTGTCCAGGGTGGGATAGGCTCCACCCCATCCGTGACCCTTACTTGGATATGGAGAAGAGAATGAATGGAATGGATGAAAAAACTATACACTTAAATATTTGACCATACTGTGCAATTTTATTTTGTAGTTTCGTTTAAACATAGCCATATGAATAAATGTACAAGTACAACACTCAGCACAGAAACCTCTGTGGGTTTTTTTTTTTTGTATCAGATATGAGTGTGCACATACTGAAACTGCACAGCTCTGTGTTATACTATTATTACAACACTGACTGAATTGTGTATTCTTTAGGTTTACACTGTGGAAAAAGAAAAAAAAAAGCACAGTTTTTTTCAGTCATTTTATTTGTGCTACCGATGGCTTTCCACTCTGACAGGTCTGCACAACTCTCCCAGGAATCTCATGAATATATTTAGAACTATTAAACCATTTTTAAAAAGCTATTTTGCATGCATACAGTCTAATCATTACAATGCAAATGAGACCGGTGGGATGGTAAATAATGTGTGAATGAGAAAATGGATAAGAAAACCACTTGGATGCACATCTGTGAGGGCAGCCACATTAGTTTGGATGCCCATTATAGTCAACCTTTATTGTAGTTTTTGTTATTTTGTCAGTATACTGTCATGAAGAATTGTGATTTTTCTGTAACGCAGACCTACCTGTGTATGTTTCACACACTGAGCAATATTGCTTACTGTCCTTGGCAAGATGTTTTGTGTTTGCTATTAGCTCTGTTTGGTTCTGTCACTGAGATGTATTCCAATAGTTTCATTTACAAAATCACTGACTGTAGAAATGGGCAACATCCTATGAGACAACTGAGGTGACATTTTTCACTGCGGCAGGCTGTGATAGCAATCTGTTCGGAGGTAAGACGGGTCTTTGAAGCAGCGACTGAAGTCATCATCTCTATAAACCATCAGGGGTCCTGCTAAACAACCTACACACTCAGACAAAGGCAGGGAGTTGTGAGTAAATCTGTCACCCAGCATATTTTGCACATATGACTCATGTTAGGGAGAGGTGTGGGAATATACAGAGCAGTTAAAACATCTAGCTGGTGTTTTCTGGATGTGTACGGTAAAGAATTTGAATAACAAAATATAAACATCAAGTGGCCAAGATGAAAACATCAAAGCTGTAGCGCCCACTGAGGGCATCCTCCAGTTCTAGCCTGTTCCAGTTAGGCCTGTATTAATACCACAACAACATATTACTTTGGAAAATGTTGTGGAAATCTTTTTGAGACCAGGGTTTACTTTCATTTCAGGGGAGTCAGATGTCAAAGCAGTAACATTTATTACATCTTGGTACCAGGGTAGAAAAGCCTGAATAGATGTATTGACAGGACTAATAATCCTCCAGTTCTGAAGGATGCCCTTCAACAGGGAGTATTTGTGGTCATCATCACTTCCTCAGCCTACCTTCCCCTTTCAGATGAAGCAAGCACAACTCTATCACCTTTAGTCTAAAAAGGAACAACCAGAATTTAGTCTTATCTTGCTAAATGAGATAAAACAGCCCCAACAGGCCTTTGGGGCTTTCACAGACACAAATGAGATACGCATGAGTAGAGACCCCAAGGTCAGCCATGGGATCAGCTCAATGCGCACCAAAAAAGGCTCCATTGAGCATAACCTTTTAGAGATATATCTAAATAGAAAAAAAAATCCTAACAGGGAATGTAACCTTTGTTAACAAAGTATTTCAAATGAGATGCATCAGTCGTAAATATTTTAGAGTGATAACACCACACCATTTATAGCTTCATTTCCCAGCATTTAGTCACAGCAGTTTTTTTTGAACCTACACTGTATTTTTTTTTTTGAATGAACGAATGAGTACGTGTGAAATGCTTGGTGTTCCTGCTAGTTCTTAAACGTATACAAAGTGGAACATTGGAGGAATGGCGAAGGAAGTTTTACTGTTTTATAAGGACGGGGTTGCTACCCTGTAGGACTACAATCTGATCACATCCTGGTGTATTTTGGTGAATAGTGACATGATAGCATCGCACAGTTGCTGCATATATCTTTACTGCTGCAGATGACTATCCTTGATCCACCAAATCCCAAGGGTCCTCTACTGGATTGAGATCTTTTGACTGTGAAGCCCACTGAACTCACTGTAATGTCCAAGAAAACAGTTTGAGATGATCTCTCCTTTTGGCATGTTATGTTGCAATGCTGGAAGCAGCCATCAGAAGATGGTACGTTGTCCTCATAAAGGGACATTATTTCCTGCGTAAGGAGTGTCCAATGAGTGTCACTATTTCAATTATGATATAAATCAGTTCAATAAAAAATATAATAATACAATAGCCCTATATTTCAAAATTTTGGCAGGCTAAAATAAACCATAATTATTACTTTGCAGAAAACAAAACAAAATAACCAAAATAACAAATTATCCAATAATTTGTGTTTGTTTATTTGGTGATTTGAAGCCACATGGAGCAGTGGATTTATTTCTGCAGCCTTTAATCTTGTCTGGGAGAACACACTACCAGCAAAGAAAATGTTACAATGCAATATTTCTATCTAAGTTAAACCTGTCATACAGCAAATGTCAAAGGGAGAACAGATTCTGGTGATAGATCAGAGTGGTTCATGTGTTCTGTGGCCCTAATTATCGTTCTTTTGCTTATCATTAATGTACTGAATGTGCTCTTCTTTTTTTTAATGAACACCTATTTTAATTAAGAGAAATACTGCTGTGTGTGGAGATTAGTCATTTCACTTCCCTAAACTACTCCATTAATCTTCCTCTGTGCACTGGAAGTCATTAAACCGTGTTTTGGTCCATTTGTTTAGATCATATTGTAACTGCCATAATCTCTTTACACTTGGACTGTTTGACTTTCTGTCATGAGCTGCAGAGTTTAGTTTTTTGCTTTTTTTTTCATGCTTCATATTTTTTTTTATTTTCATGTAAGAAAGGGCTGCAGTCATGTTAATGATAAACAAACAATTTTTCTGTTGCACAAAATGTTTTTATTTTTATTATTTAAACAGGGTTAATAGGGGCTGGGGGGAAAAGGCATCAAACAAGGTCTGAAGAATCAGGATCAGAAAAGGTCAGAAGTTTCTCTTTCTAGCTTGTAGCGAGAGATAGTTCGTATTAGCCATATTTTCACTTCACAAAAGGCTTTGTTTAGAGGTCCTTTAGATGAGAGTGCTACATAAGTAAAAGAGGCAGGAGACAGGAAATAGGACAACCAATTGCTAGCTGTGAACTGACAGGACTATTACCTGCGCTTTTGTCACATTAGTGCAAATTGGTGGAAATTCCCACAATCAGACATCACACAGTATTTGTACTAGAGAGATGACAGGTTAAAGACTGTGTCAAGCATTTTGCAAACGTGTCACCTACAGAGCATATTTTCTTTATGCCAAAAAACCTGCCAGGTGCTTTCATATAAGGCTTGATTTATTTGACAGTTTGTTCATTTGGTGCATTTAGTGACTCCATAGTGTTGTGGTTTGCATAATACTCCTTTAAATCTGAGAGGAGGCACAAAACCCTTTGGGGTTGTTACAGGAAGGGCATCCAGTAAAAAAACAAATAAATAAAAATCTGCTAAATCAAACATGTAAAGCTAACAGCTACTGCTGTGTGATACTGCAAATTCTGATTTTAATGTGATTAATGTTTTTTTTTTGGAGATCTGGAATGTAAATGTTGACTTTGCATTAACTTCTGTTATTCAAATGTGCTATAGGCTATAAATAAAATAGACATTACGGCAAAAAAGATTCAGCTATTTTTAATTGTACATGTTTTAGGTATTTTTTTTTTCAAATACGAAATGAATGAATAAATTAACACAGTTCAATGGGTTACTGAACTTAGAGGATAGAAACAACCTATCAGTCCTATTGCACTAGTATTGATAGAATACTGATCCAATATTAGCATTGGTATTGATATTATCAATATTTTTATGAACCCCCCCACCTCTACTACCCCACTACTCTTTGTGAATAAGGGATTAGCCAGAAGTAGCTTTGTACCAAGTGTGTGTGATGAGAATCTGTACCCGCTGCTTCCACACCTGCAGCTTGTTTGTCTCCCCTGGTTTTGCCAGGTGGAGTAATAAAGTCAAAACTTTTCCACATCTGTAATGTTGCTATAACACACACTCATACTCACCTCCATCAGGTAAAGTAATGTAGATTGTCTTTTGTTTCTGTTACATAAAAGCAAAATTAAAATAAAATGCAGAATTTTTTATGAAATTAAGTATAAAAATATAGTAAAACTCAGAGCTTGCATAATACAATTTGATAAACTTTAGTACTATTGTTCCAGGTTATAAACCGACAGATTTTTACAATAGACAGTCTGCATAATATGTGTGTGTGTATATATGTATGTATGTATGTGTGTGTGGATATATATATAGATATAGAGATATATAGATATATATACCCCTTTGTTCTCTGCTTCAAATAATGTTACACAAGCCTATCAAAAAAAAAGAAGTTGGATTGGATGGCTACACATTGAGAGAAACAAAACTCTCCAAGGGATTCTTTGAAAAAAATACAAAATTACAAAAATATTCCTTTATTCCCACAGCATGGCCTCTGAGGATTTTGGAGCTTTTTATCACTTGCCCAAAGTTGTTCAGTTAGTGATCTGGCATTGGTGTTGCTATCTGCGAATTCTTCCCTCAAGGTAAAAACCCAAGAGGGAAAACTTTTTTTTTTCCCTGCAGAAAGACCTCTGCCAAGAATAAATGGTTGAAGCAAATAACATTTACAGGGGCGGGTACACTTATCTGCTTTGTACTAGCATAAACTCGTCATCTCTTTGTGCCTCATCCTCTCAGTCTTTTTTGGGGATAGATTTAATGACTATTAATTATATGAGTCAGCTGTCTACAGGGCATGAGCAGATGGACTGAGTGATCAAATAATGAGCCATGATGGATGCTTTTTTTATGTGTCATCCAGTTATTTTCACACTTTCTAAGAAGCTCTGAGAGACCGGCTAATTCTTTGGGTGCATGGGGCCTGTTAGCCTATATTAACATATCATATTATGAAAAAGTACAAAAGACATATATAAACTCAATCCCACATGTAAACCACTACAGGCAGTGCTCATCTTCATCACCTCCTTGCCCTTGCTTCTCCCACACTCAGTGGTTATGCGTTGTCTCTCTCCTTTAGGTCTGGCCCTCTTTTAGCATCTCTGCAAATCCTGCAGAGCAAAGGTTTTGAAATGATTTGGTCCCATCAAAGACTTAGAATTATTCACTCTGTTTCTGTACGATTGTTCTGCATACCAGATTCACAGCATGATTAAATCTACCTCCTACACACTCGCCTCCTCTCTACTGTCACTCACACCTCGCTAAGGCAGCACTGTCGTAGTCTGTTATCAGTCTCGATATTCCCCCATTGGCATTTTCTATTCTGTCTAGAGAATAGGTATCAGAGAAAAAAAATAAAACACAGGCAAGGGAATGTTTTCTTTGGTAAATTCAGCCAGCAGGGAAGGAAAATAACAAAGTGAGGTTTTGTTTTGTTGACAGAAATACTGAGTGGCCTTTCTCTACAGGGAGTCGACTGTCATAGCATTTTGATACAGGTACAGTCACATCACAGAACACCACGGCAAACTGTTAGCAGTCATCAATTATGCCGCATCTCTCAACAATGCCAGACTTATTGGGTCCCCTGGGAACACTCAAAATGAAGTGCTTGTTCAGTTAGTGTTGCTCCCTAATGGTTACACCTGCAACACATAGTTTTCTCTCTAACTGTGGAGTGTGTTCAAGTGCGTTTCTGTAGGAGGAGGTAATTTAACACAACTTCAGCGTTTGCCTAAAGGAATGATACATTCAAACAGTCTCGCTTTGTGTTGTTTACTAGTTCACACTCTCCATCCTGGCCTTATACTCAACCAGGTGCCTCAGATTGTTATGTGGGGGGTTTTTCCCCTTGTGCTTCAGATGAAAAGCTAAAAATATTTTCAGCTAAAAGTTTAAGTATTTCAAGGTTTCCTATGCTGACAAAGTTACACTTGTCATTACTTAATCTAAATATACCAACAAAAAAAAGTCAAATGCATTATTGTGAAAGCAATCACTGATGTGACACCGAAATAGAGACTTTGTCCTTATTAAGTCCTGATTTGGTGTTTTGATTTTGTGGTGAGGAAACCTTTTTGTAATTTTTTTCTCTACCCAAGTTCCTTAGATTTTAAAATCAAGCAATCAAGATGTGATTGAAGTGCAGACTTCTAACTTTAATTCGAGGGGTTTAACAAAAGTATCCCACCCATCCCAATTTTCAAAAATTAATCAACTACCTCTGAGGCACCTTCCTTTATTATTCCATAACAAATTAAGCAGACAAAAGTGTGAAATGAGACCCTAAGAGATGTCAGTGGACGTGAAGGATGAGAAACCAAAATAAATCGATCAAAGAGGATTCAGGAGTGGAAAGGGGTGCCCTACTCACACAGTGTGTTGTGCGGGTGGGGAACTGCTGACTGATTCAGGACATTGTGTGGCAGTGGGCATAGCCAACCGGCTGAAGGCTTCCACCTTGGTGAACTCAGAATAGTATCTCTGCTTTTTGCAGATGATACAGTCCTGTTATCTTCATCCAATGGTGGCCTCCAGCTCACACTGGAGCAAGTTGCAGTCCAGTTTGAAGAAGCAGGTATGAGAATTACAACCTCCAAGTCTGAGGTTTTGGTCATAGGCATAAAAGGGTGGAGCAGCCACTCCAGGTCAGGGACACGTTACTGCCCCAAGTGCAGTGTTCAGGAGGAAAGCTGTCAATCTACGTCACTCACTCATGGTCACAAGTTTTGGTAATGACCAAAAGAACAAGATCGCGGATACAAGCAGCAGAAATGAGCTTTCTCTGAAGGGTAGCTGGGCTCTCCCTTAGAGATAGGGTGAGGGGTTCGGCTATCCGGGAGAGGCTCACAATAGACCCACTACTCCTCCACATTGAAAGGAGACGGCTGAGGTAGTTCGGGCATCTGACTAGTACTTCTCCTCGATGTCTCTTCGAGTGAGGTGTTCCAGTCAAGTCCTGCCAATGCTTCTGTGATCCCTTGGATAAACTGGAGAAGGTGGCTAGGGGGAGGGAGGTGTGGGTTTCTCTGCTGCTTCCCCTGCGACCTTGTCCCAGATAAGTGGAAGAAAATGGATGAATGGATATTAAAAGCAGTGTTCTTGCAGTATTTTCTCTCTTTGTTAAGCCACTTGAATTAAATCTAAGGGTTTGGACTTGCACTGTGTATAGAGGCAGTTAGAAAGATTGAATCATTGTCCAAAAACTTCTGAATCTAACTGTATAACAGTTAGCCTCCTGATTACCTTCATCTTACCCAGAAAGATGGATGGCTTTGTTATGGCCAGAGATCTATCAACACTGAAACAAATACTTTAAAAAATAAAATGAAAAAGAAAAAAATTTAAAGGTAAATAATGAACATAAATGCATATTTATTTATAAGGATTGTTTTCATTAGGCTGGGGCTACATTAGCCCAGATTTATTACATTGTACTTGCTTGATTTTTAGCTTCTTGAGGGGATGCGGTCGCAGTTAGTTTAGCACAAACTTTGGTTCTTCAAAAGAAAGTCCTGCCTCGTGTTGATAAAAGACTGGCTAGAAGTCTAACTGGTTCTTTGAATGATAATACCAAACAATGGAGAGAACAGGGGAGATATTTCATGCACACTTGAGTGCACATGCTCTTATTCTTTCGCTTACTTATGTAAAACTTTCTTTTCTTCTCCTCCTCCCTCAGACTCTGAGCTCCATCTGTCCTCAGCCATCTCTCTTGAGTGCTTTACTACAAACACTTTTATACTTAATCTCTGTCTTCTTTCCTTACTTACCCAGTCACCGTCCCGTTGTCTTCTTTCTTCCTTCTCCCATCCTTCATCTGTGTACGTCTAATGCCTTGCCAGTCAGTGCAGCACCGCTGGCATACTGAGAAGGTTCAAGAGAGACAGGTGGGAGTCAAGACAAGACATGAAGAGGCAGAGGACATCTGGAGCCTGGTTGCTAATTCATTCACAAATGATAAATGAGCTTTTTTGTGCTTGGTAATGGTTGAGAGAGGTGCAGACAAACAATAAATGTTCTGACTAAAATATATGTGTCTCCCCTCTGAGACAAAGTCTGAGATAGAGTTCAAAAATCAGGATGTGATTAAAGTAAAGGCAGTAATCCCTGAATCAAACAAAACATGAAACATCCCTGTTGCATTTAGTTGTTTAGTTGTTTATGTTTGCAAATACTCGCTAACTACTTCTTGACACTTGAAGAAATTTGAAGCAAACTGGAAGTGAAGTTTACCTTCAAAATAAAAGCTATGCCTCAGCAGAGCAAATAGTATAAGGAACACCTTTTACACTGAAGGCAAACAGTTTCTATTTGTGCTTTGTTTCATGCTTTTCACAGTCTCACTAAAGCTCAGAGAGTACCTGGGTAGTGTTTGCAGACAAGTCAGTGACCTGCATGTAAGCTATGAATGACTGATGCATCCCAGCAACCAAAACAATCACAAGGTTTTTTCCAACCTCTTGGGAAATGTACTTTTTTTCCCGGCAATGCCACGGTGTCACACACACCAATCTCTGTGGCTATTTTATTCATATAGCACAATTCATTATACTCAAACCCAATGTGCCTAGCGCAAAAATAAAGTAATGATTTTGCAATAAATTTACAATGAATACAGCAAAAAAAAACATATTACAAAGAGGCACAACACACACACAAGTTAACGTAAACACGTCTGCGCATCTCTGAGAATAATTGATTTTGATGATTTTGTTTTCGATTTCTGCACAGATGTAATTGAGCTCTAGTAGGCAGGGAGCTTGTTTCAAAAAAACAGGAGCACAGTTACTGAAAGCACCCTCAGCACACTTTAGACCTGATTCTAGAGACAGTTAAAAGAGCTGCATCTGGTGACTTGAGAGCTCTAGTTGGGTTATAGATACTGAGCCGATCAGGAATGCACTGAAGGGCCAAGCCACTGAGGGTTTTATGAACTAATAAAATGATTTAAAAGGTAATTATGGGCTCCCAGTTCAATACAGAAAAAACTACATTTAGATGAAACAGTCATCTTTCAGGGATTTCCTTACCTGGAAAGTTTAAAACTTTCCAGGTAAGAGATCATGGCAGTCATTTGATAAGATTGTGATGTGCTAGATAAATTACAACAAAAGATATTTATTCCAATACTAGAAACTATTTTTCTGGAAGAGAAATGCAAATTCATTACAGTTATTTGTTTAAAGAAATTCATTTGGTACAGTTTTAGAGGGATTAAGTACTTTATCAATGGGTAAAAATAGAAAAACATAATTAGAATGCTTATTGTTAATTAGTTAGAGAGGTGTAGGATTGTACGGCTAATTTTATTTAATTATTGCAGAAATTAAATGCGTTTTTATAGATTTCAAAACGATTTTGTAACTCAATTCTACATTGCTGCCATGATTGTCACACATCCAAAATAGCAGATAATAATACCACTTTTGTTTCTAAGTCTACAGCAAGGAATAAGTTAGCTTAGCTTAGGATGAAAAAAAAAACAGATAAATGTAGCCAACTCAAGCATGCTAAAGCCCTATTAGCAGCAAGTCTTGTAACAACATCAGCAGCTGTCTTCTAACAAGACCAGATTATTTTGGAACCGGTATCTAAATAATGGAGAAAGAGGCGTGGTTTTAATTTTAATCTTCACTAACAGATAAAAACTGCACAGTGACATATATCACTCTGAATAAAAACTCTTCGAAAAGATTTTTAAAAAACATATTTTTCATCAAGATATATTTTTACAAAACATGCGCCCGGTTTCCAAACTCTTCAGCTTCATTAAGAACTTGATGCAATGTGGACACCAGCCTGCTCATACCAATAGAGCACTTGTACAAATCCAGTGTTGAATATGAATCTCCACTGTTTGCATGTGTAATTGCAACGTCATGATGGACAATATGTGGTTATATATTGAAGTTTTGCAGACACATGATCGCTAACCCACTGAGGTTAACTTATTTGCCATTTTGGGCATTTAACAATCATGGTGATGTGAATGAGGCCTGGTTTGTTTTTTAAACTGTTTAGCATTATGGCTAGGCTATCCTAAAAAGTAGCTAAATTGCTTTAGTTACTAGTTGCCTTGGTTAGCCGGCTGGATCCATTAACTGTATGGATGCATTAGTCAGGCATTATGTCTGTGAAGGTTCTCAGTCATCCAGGTCATCGTAGTCTAAGGAGCTGTAAGGAAAAGGCGTCTGGACTTCTTTAGGTTGCTTGAAGACGTTTCACCTCTCATCCGAGAAGCTTCTTCAGTTCTAGAGTTAAATGGTGGAGAGTCCCATATTCAAGCCTTCATAAACGCATGGCACAGCATAGAAGAGCCACGTCTACGGGACAAGACTCTGCCGTCCATCTGCATCTAAAGGACAAAGGTCACTCTTTTGAGGATGCCAATGTTCACATTTTGGACAGAGAAGACAGATGGTTTGAAAGAGGAGTGAAAGAAGCCATCTATGTCCACTGTGAACGGCCATCTTTGAACAGAGGCGGTGGTTTACGACACCAACTGTCTGCCATCTATAATCCAGTTCTGAGATCCCTGCCCAGACGCCTTAACGCCCACTCACATCCTGGGCCATCTGACCTCTGGAATTCACATGATGGGGTGAGGCCAGGTTTCACAATGAGTTCACCTGAAACCATGGCTGATTGAGACCCACACCCGTGTTCACACCTCGTGTGATTAGGTAGAGGATCAGTAGGGGGCCCATTGTCCCTCTATGAGGGACACTCCCACAAGGCTTAAATATGGGACTCTCCACCATTTGACCCTAGA
>VUQR01018665.1:6727-19025 GCA_015108515.1 Hemichromis elongatus | reverse complement strand
ACGAAGCAGGCTAGCCAAAGACTGTTAGATTTTGACTCTGTTGGACATTTGCTTTGCCATTTTTCATTCTATAAAAGTTCAGGGAAACAATGTGTGTGTGTGTGTAACAGTAGCTTATAATAACCTCTCTCTATATAACTACTTAAGAAGTCTGACAGAGTAACTTTACTCCTCCACCTGGGATCTGGGATCTTTGGCCAGTCAGAAGTGTTAAGACCACATCCGTTGAGTCCAAACAAGATATAATGGGCTGAGCGGTGAACTTCCATCTGGAGAAGCTAGGTTGAAATCTCACATGAAACCATGTGAAACCAAATGACAGCAACTGTAGCATGTATGCATGTACATCTACCTGATAGGAAGATTTTGGAAGAGATAACAAATGATAATTAAAGTTAACCAAGACAAAACTTATCTTATTATTCTTTGTTTAATGTGGAATGTATTCATAAGCTGAAATCTTAAAAGGGGACTATTCTTTAAGGCCAGCAGTCAAAAAAAAACAAAAAAACCCCAAAGATAACCATCAATCTGGATGTGGATCTGAGGCAGCCACCTCCTTCAGCTCTTCCATTGGACACTGAGAGCTTTCCAACACAGCTGAGGGATAAAATCTCTCCAGCTTGCCCTAGGTGTGCCCTGGGTTCTCCTCCTGTCAGACATGCCTAGAATCTCTCGCCTCAGAGGCCTAAAACCAATACAAATGTCTCATTCAGATGTGAGAGCAACATCCCAACTTTGAACCCCATTATTCTTGAACAGATATTCTAATTTTCCATCTATTTAATTATTTGGCCAGTCATAACTGCTTTTCAGTTTTATTTGGCCCAGTAAAGTATAAATGCTAGGAACCCCTGCTATTAGACATAACAAAAACACAAGAAATGCTCTCTAATAGAGGAAAGGAAGTTCAGTTTGCAGGTAAAAGAATGCAAGAAGTCTTCAAAATAAAGTGGGATTAGTTTGCAATCTGGGCTATGGTGCTTTAAAGGAGTTCATTGCAAGTAGGAGAGACAAAAAACAAGAAAGATAAAATCCTTATCTGTATACCTCTATAACAGTCAGTCAGTCTGTCTATCAGGTCCCCTTGAAGACAAAAACCATGAGATCCCCCCCCCACACACACACACACATATATGAAATAAGGTGGTTAAAAGCTAAGCTCAATAGCAGAAAATGGCCTTACCTTAATGTTTACTTGGATTCCTAAAGAAAATTCTATAAAAAACATATCTGATTAGACGTTAAAGATAAACATCCAGCAGCACAAATATTTGCCTAACCAAACATATGAAGCAATTGTTACTATACCTACAGGGGAAAAACAGCACACCTGGAGAGGGCTACAGGGTGCGGTCCGTGAAAATATACTGGACCATAAATCTATCAGCAGCGGGGGTGAATGATCAACAGTAGGGGGAGGATCCACAAACAAATACTATTCTCTTACACCATGCTGTATTAACTCACGTCAGGCCTCTTTAATGCATCTGATGGGTAAACACACTGACACAGGCTGGATGTAGCTCATACAGCTGAGCACTGTTGTCTTTACCTCCTTTAATAGTGTCATATTTATCAACACGAGCTGAGCAATAGCAACTTCCTCCTTTTGACTGGCACATTCAAAGATTCAAGTTCCTCTCATGAGTCTGAGAGAGCGACAACACTGCAGCTGTCGTGCTGTACTTATGATTTATAGGCTGGGAATCCAGGCATTATGAGTGGTGATGAGTTAGTGATGAGGTTAATTCTTTCACCTCGTATCTTTTTAAAAGTTTTTTAAGTGCAACATTTAGGAAACCAAAAAGTTTTTTTTTTCTTCCCTTTATTACACAAGAAACCTGAGTTTCAAATGATTTTCTGTAAGCTAGGCTTCTGCTGATTGGCTGCCCCTCTTAAACAGAAGGTTTAAATAGCAAGTGGCCAGTGCTGGGTTCCAATGATTATTAAAGCAAAATAAGGTCTTATTTGCCATTTTGGGTTGTTTTTTTTTACAGCGGTACATGTTTAACCATCCTCATTCACTGTTCATAGGGTGAACTAACAGGGAGTCAAGAATTATTAGGATCTAGATGAACAATCACAATGTTTGATTAGAGCAATTTGTGGAGAGATTATTAATGTTTGTATGCTGTTGTGTTTTTTTACTATTTAAATGAACATTTAACAATTAGGAAATCCCAGGTTATAATACCTCTTTTAAAAAATGTTATTAAATTAATCACACAGTTATCACGCTAAAAAAAAAAAAAAAATCAAGAGAATTTTGAATGAGGCAACTGTAATTAAGATTTTTGCCATAATTGAGTAGCCTCAGAGGTGGGTGGAGCTTGTGTGCTCATGACCATACAAGGATAATCTGTCTCAACCTAATTGTTTATGATTACTTTATCATTATTTGAAACTCTGGCCACGTTTGACCTCTCATACCAGTATTCATAAATGACAGAAAATAAGGTAAAAGCATAATAGGTTCCTGCTACACTAAAAACTACAAATAATGAGTCTAAAAATTTGATAAAAAGGCTTGACCTTGGGTTTTAGAGATTTCTTTTTTTCATATTAGGTAAGCTGTTGTGTCTTCGTATCATGTAGAGAAAGGAAAATTCATTTGATAAAATAAAAAATAAATAAAAAAGTGAGACAGGAAGACCAAAGGAAATCTGAATCAACTGCAACAAAATGAATCTGTGAAAACACAAAGGAGGAAGTACCTGCTTCCCTCTTTGTGCTTTTAAGATTTCAGGGGGCTGCAGAAGATTTTCGGAAATCAATTTGGACCCTGGCCTTTTCCAGTTTGGGAATAACTGATCTAGGCAAATAATATATATCTGAATTACCCCCAAATTCTTAAAAATGTAGAACGTTTTCATGCGGGAGTGCGTACTGATACCTGACCCCACAGGATATTAACTTATTCATGGTCAGCTGAAACGGGTAAGTGAAGACCCAACTGCTGACATTCATCTATTACTCAAACACAACACTACCACTGTCAGAGCAAACTGTATTAGATCATCTGTACCATTAAGACAAAGCCAAAGATGTTGCAAATAAATACGACAGCCTTAAAGAATAAAGTATATTCCAGTTATCTAAATGACTAAACCATTCGGCAAACAAGAACTGGGAGACTTTCTTCACATTATCATCTTTTTGCAGCTCCATAGTGTATTGATTTCTAGTCTCAAAGGGACATAAAGCTCAACAAAATCAAGTGATATTCCTGCAGTGATGTAAACCTTTTACAAAACATTCGACGGCAGCTCATAATCGGACTAATTCTGAACAGTCGAAGAGTCAAACTGCCCGGAAAACAGCGCACAGTGAGCCTACAGTCTGAGAGGATGATCTGAATTAAAGATGAGCAGCTTTAGCTGTCCAGTGTCAGCGTCCTGGGGGCTGGGGTGGGATTAGCCTAGAGTATTTTTTGAATGAGACACACAAAACCACTGGTCAGCGTGACATTTGCCCGACAGAAACACCATTCACACACTGAAAAGGTGGATGTGTGTGCGCGTGGGTGTAGAGATAAAGCTTCCTCCAGCCTGACTGCTACATCTCATTTCCTATTTGACCGTCCAGAATCAGTCCATCACTCTTTATTTGTCCTCCTCCTCGCTGTTTAAACTCAAGCTTATTAAACTTAACTGTGTCGTAACCAAGATGAAAAACGCTAGTCTTGATTGATAACTATAAATGGGCAGGCTGTGTAGTGCTGCTACTGTAAGTATAACACTTGGTGGTGGAGCCGAAGATAGAGCTGCATTCACATACTGGACTTCCTCATTCTCTAATTCATACAAACACACATGAATGTGCCATTCATTTCAGCTGCTATACAGCAGATATTTAAAATGAAAAGGCATAGAAAACATAGCAAAAGCAGAATTGTTTCTATTGCTGCTACCAGCAAAAGAAGTATTTTTACACATTAATAACATTTTTCAACATTACAAACCAGATTTAAGCTAGATTGGAGCTTTACTTGTGCATCATTTTGACCAAGATACCAATTTTATGGGCCGCTTTATGTCTTTAAGCCTTTCATTATTTCATATATTTTGTCTCCAGCAAGTAACAAAATCTTACATGGTGATTTGAGCTGGATATAGGAAAATAAAAACCTAGAAGCAAACAGCAGCCTCCAGGACAGAAGTAAGGCATGATGAGTGACGGGTCGTGCAGGTCAGGGCCAAGTTTTAGAGTACCGTCCTGAGGCATTTGAGGGAGAACATTTGGAGTAAAGGACCTGAGATGCAGTGTAATGAAATTCGGCACTCCGCTGTGGCAAAGCTTTTGTCATCAGAGGTAACTATGCAAAATACATCAAGTGAACACGAACCCTCTGACCAGATTTCAGAGAAGTCTAACAGGAATGACCTGTCATTTGTGTCTGCAGATGAGGATGATACCTTCCTTAGGCATCCTCCCCAAAATAAAGGCATTTGTAGAACAGGACTTGCAAGGACTGGCCTCAACGTAGAAGGGGGTGGCAGCTAAATTTAATTTGATGACACATTTACCAGCATAGTTTGTTTTCAACGTGCGAGTGCCTTTATGTCTACCTCTGACACACAGGTTTCCCGTGGGTATACTGACCTAACTCCAGTTTCATACACTACCATCTTTACAGCAGTGAGCGCATTCCCCAGATTCTTCAGCTGTAACCATCGCCAGTATTTAAAGTAATCAATTACTACCTCCACACAGCTCAGCGGTGAACACAAATACACATCTTCTCTCAGTAACCATTTATTCTCCAATACACAACCAGCAATTTTATACAGCGGTGGCAAACATTTTCTCCAGGGGACACGTCCCCGCTGTAGTTGTAATTACTGTTGGCATGTGGGAAACCGCCACACAGCAGCCAGCGCCCCCTTTTTGGGTCCAGTTTAAGACACCACAGGTCCCAAACCCTCTCGCAGCGCTCTGTGGGCCACATTGTGCATCCTTTCCTCTCTCCACACACACTTCCATGAGGAATGAGGGCTTGTGTTAAAGGCCTGTTGTGGAAAAGTGAAGGGTCATGCATTGCTGCAGAATCTGCAAGCTCCTCATCTCTCACACAAACACTTTAAGTGGGCATACAAGAAGAATAGCTCCATTCTGTTACAGTATGCTGAATGTGGAACAAACCAGCTGTGTCTGCAGGACTGTCTGTGATACTGTGTGTGACTCTAGAGGAGTGCAGTTAGTCAAAGATCTGAAGAGCGACCCCGTTTATCAAGTTCCAGACATGATAAAGCCGAATGTTTATGGTTGTACTTCAATCCTGAGCTCAAGTCCAGCCCTAATTTTCACAATCTGAAAGGAAAAGACTCGACTTTGAGGCGTGGTGGTCTCATCTGACACCATCTAATCACCAGTATGCTGATTGCAGTCCCACACTTATGTATTTTAAGAGTGGTTTTGCTGAAATAATCTCCCATATGCAGTGATTAAAATGGATACAGTCCTTAAAATTATACATGTCTCTTCATTTTAATGACCTCCTGTAATATAATAACCAACAAAGGACACCTGTTATGAAATCTAATGTAGGTTAAACCTGCTGCTAAAACTGTCAAAAAGGGATTAAGCCACAAATGGAAGGTTATGCAAATATTCCGAAAGCTTGCTTGTACACTGACCAAACCCCTATGACAATTCTGATGATTTTATGTTTTCAACTTCATAGTTAGAGCTAAAGGGACATTAAAGGGACAGTTGAAAATGGTAAAATATAAAGTGGAAAACTTGCTCCCGCTAATAAATTCAGCATAGAGAACAATCCATAGGATTGCAGGGTTTGAAAGTGCATCTGCTTCTTTACCCTTGGGGTGAAGCTAAGGAGACACAACAGGTGAATAAAATATATAAGTGGTGGATAAACTTTGAAGGGCTATTTATTTTTTACTTTGGATATATGCCGAAATCAAGTAAAGCTACATAAGGCGTTAAAAACATGTTTGTTCATTTTCTTCTTCGAATGAGCGTCTGTTAAAAATAAGGGAAATGTGGATTTGAGAGATTTTTTTAATGTAGTACGGAGCGACGCCCATATCTGAATGAGACAGCTGGACTTTAAAGCTTCTCTACAACAGAACATAACTCTATAAAGAAAAGCAGCTTACAGGGGGTTTGTGTAGACAGTGTGTGTGTGTTTTTAACCTTTACCTTTTTCTCTGTGATTTTTCCGGAGGGTTTTTTGAAGAAAGAGGTCCTGGCCGTGAAAAAGTACTCTTCGGAGTCCTCCTCCAAGCTACTGTAGCCACTGCTCATCGTGCTATTCCACGTCATTTGCGGGAAAAACTTCTCCACTGAGAACCGGCCACATCAAAAAACCACCCAAAACAAAACAAGTATCAGCGCTAAACAAACTCCAGCCTCGGTAAATGGCCAAACCTTCCTCTGTTTCTGTCTGCAGGCTTCACTGTTCGCCCAGTAAGGGATGATTTCCTCTTTCAAATCCGCTCAACTCTCTCCCGTTCTCCACCTTCCTCTTCTCCTCGCTTTACTCCACCGGCATAGTCAAAACAACTCAATCAAACCTCTCCATTTTTAAACAGAAAATGAAGCTAGTAGCTGCTACGAAGCAGAACTGTCAGCAACTATAACTAATTCACCAATTTCGAAAGTGGTAATAAAGAAATCCACGACAAGTTCCACTCACACGCTGCCTGTCCCGTCGGTTCAATGTATGAGCCTCTGTGTGACAGCCAGGCTACAGTAAGACCACGCCTCCAACCAGCCAATCCCCTGCCTGACAGTTAATAAAGCCTCGCCCAATACAACAGGTTGCCCAATCAGCGCTCCGATGCCCAGTTTGAGTGGCGCGGATCAAAGAATTTAGCTACCGGTAAACAAAATTAAAATATAATATAATTAACTTTTTCCCCCTTTTATTTCAAAACAAGCATATTTGTTCTACTCCTGA
The DNA here is from genome assembly GCA_015108515.1 of Hemichromis elongatus. NCBI lineage: Eukaryota > Metazoa > Chordata > Actinopteri > Cichliformes > Cichlidae > Hemichromis > Hemichromis elongatus. Next base: position 12,100 of record VUQR01018665.1, on the reverse strand, counting down.
TTATGTTTTTTTTGTTTGTTTTTTTTTTCCTTTTCGGGGATATTCCCAAATAAAGTTAATGGTTAATCTGTAAAAGGATGCTGCATATTTCTAAAAATACTTCAACACAGAGAGCAGATTCCAATTTGCATTTTTTTTTGCCTCTGCAGTTCCTGGTGATATTCAAAATACCCAGAGACAATGATAGAGTTTTTACTGTCTTTCATTTGTTCCTGAGAATGTTACCTGGGATAACTGTCATTGTGAAACCTCAAACATGCAAAAAATATCTTAAAAGCACATCACTGAGAAGAATAAAATTACCCACATTCCTAAAGAACACAAAAAAAGGTCAGAGTCAGTTATGGAGCACTGATCTGCAGCTGGAGCTATAAAACTTTCCTGCCTCGTTAATCTGCTGAAACACTAAAATTAAATAAGGAAAATCCTGTGTCTTACCTCAATCAACAGGTAATAACTTTCTTAGCAGGCTTCTCATGCCCCAGCTAGTGTCTAAATACAGAAAAGAAAAGGCCAGTCGTCACTGGGTGGAACCAGGATTTACAGACTTTTAACTGATTATCCACAGAGATGATCTTTCCTGCGATGAATGTTCTAGAAACTCAGAGGGTAGGTATCCTAGTTAAAAGGACATTTATCCATTCTGCTTCTTTTCTAATTGACCTATGGCTGCAATAAGGCTGCAGGCAAGGAGAGACTGTCTGACAGCTTTTAAGCCCAGTTCAACATCAGTTAAGTTTTCCATCGCAATTACTCTTACTTTCAGTTCCTTGAAACACAACAATGATGGCCAAATCCTAAAGATATCAGAGTTAAAATAAAGTCCCTTTAGTATTATCTCTACTAATAACTGTAATGTATAAATTGTATAAATCTGTTGATGCAAGATGTGATTTAGGGTCAAGAAAAAGTTTGCCCCGGACAATGAGAGGCTCAGAATATAATCAGCCAAACCCAAATGAGAAGGCTCTGTGGGTGTGTCTTGGTATTACCATAAGACTTGTTTTTTTGTGGAGAGATGGAGCCAGACATTTAACTTTTCACAAGAAGAGAGGATTGAAATGTCACTGAAAAATAAAAGTAACAAAAAAGTGCTTGTGTTCAATCGGTGTTGAATGCTGGTTTCTGGAGCCAGAACCTAACAAATGTCCAATTACAGTGCACCAAAGGCATTTCTACTTTATGTTGTTATAAGCTGCTCCATGGCCCCAGGATTTCAAAAGGCTTTAGCCACTGGGGATAGCTTTTAATATTTCATTGCTTCCTTTTTATGAATTCAGATAAATCTGAAGTTGCAATATGCAGTGGTTCAGTGGTCTGCACCGCCACACAGTATGGAGGTCATGGGTTCGAATCCAGCCTTGCCTTTCTGTTTGGAGTCTGCATGCTCTTTTCATGACCGCATTGGTTCTCTCCTGGTATTTCTCCCACAGTCCAAAGATATGTGTTAAGTTTGGTTAATTTGTAATTCTAAGTATAAACATGAGTGTGAATGGTTGTCTCTCTGTCTTTAGCCCTGTGATAAACTGGCAACATGTACAGGTTAGGCTCCACCCTCCCCATTGTGACCCTGAATTAGATAAGCAGCAGACGAAGGATGGATGGATAGAATCTACTGAACGGTCACATGATTACCAGTATTTTATCTTGCTTACTTGACCACAAGTAAATTATAAACCAGCAGGCTCCCTACACCATAAAACTAACATATTCTGCATGTTTGCATGTAGGAACATGTTTATTCTCAAACTAAAAGCTGCAAGTAATATCAATGTATAGCTATTTATAAAATCCTTTTTTGTTGTGTGTTTTTAATTAAATGTAAGTTTGGCGAGAAATGAAGCTACAGCTTGTTTGCTGTCGTCATTCTGCGTCATAAAACATGTCAGAGAGACTGAAACACAGTAAAATCATGTTATACATTATGTTCAGCTCAGAGGAAACTTGACCGACAGCTGAGTTTATGTGGTTGTTTAATGGATGTAGTTTCACTCATGTTTTGAGCGGGTGGTGTTAAAGCTGCTTTTATCACCCTACAACTGGAAACTATTACAGAGCAGCGGGGCAATTAATGGCCTAAGTACCTTCAGTTTTGGGGAGTACCTCCCAGCTGCATGCAGGGTTAAAGATTTTTAACTTCACACCGTACATTTGTAACCCACCCGGCTGCAATAAAGGTGCAAAACATCAGCAAAGCAGGTTAAGCATCAGATTGAAATCTACAGCACATCTGCACTAAATCAGCCCTAACCCGCTCACACATAAGAAAAACCAGTGGACAGCTGGGAGATTTTTAGACATACAGGCTCTAATTTAAAACCAGCAGGGTTAGAGAAGAGACCAAAAATAAATATGGCACATCTGGGGCAGCCAAACCAAAAATACCTTTCAAATTCTGTAGAGATCATCCAAAACACAAGCACACATACACACAGATAAGCAGATTTGCCACCATGCTGCCCTTTACTTCAGTGTACTGGTGCAGAAGGAGCGTAAATAAAGAAAAACATACTTTGGATCAACTTGTGTTTTAATCCTTTATGAGTCAAATCAGAAAGGCTTTGTGTTTTAGCCTAGCCGAGCCTTAATCGATGACATAATCCCGGTCTAGAGGTTAAGGGATTTAAAACCATAAAGGATTTTTGTTACATGTCATTGCTTATCGCACTTCTTTCCTCATATAATGATTCAGTGTTTTACTATTATACAGCAGGTGTTTCCATATTGAGTCATATATGTTAATAGATGAGTAATAACATTCAGAGAAAGACAAATGCACTGTATTTAGTCTGCCCCTGATCTGGTTTCTCATATATCCTACCCAGCAAAAACAAACTAAAAAAAACTGAGGTATTGAGATTTGGCAAAACCTGTGAGGTCTAAGACACCATCAGTGATAAGTCCTTTAATCCTTAACCCTATCAGAATGTGGTTTGTTCTGGCAAGTAAATATCAAGTATCAAAGTTTTTTTTTTGTCTTTCTTCATAATGAACAAGGAGGTTTGTGAAGCACCAATGTGCTTTTCTTTGCAACTAATTACACCTAGCAGCAGCCAGCAGCCACTTGCCAGCCCAGTTGGGGAATAATTTTTTTCCCTAGCAACTGGAATTTATTCAGGCAAATTCCTGAGTGACAGCAGTCAAAACATAAAAAACACAACCAAGACAACAACAAAAAAACCCCAAAAAACAATCAAATAAACAGCACAATAAGGTAAATGATATTTTTTAAATAGAAAAAATACGTTTTAAAACATGTATAAATAAATTAAGTAAAAAAAATACCAAAAAAATTAATCTAACTATGCAAAAAGTTGACTATAATACAAATAGAATAAAACAACGTTGATGGGTTTTTGGTGCTCAGTGTGATGTCAGATTTCTAGTAGTCAGACCAGAGAGTTGAAGTGAAAGCCACACCCAGGACAAACACTCACAGACCTCTGTTTATGTGTGCGTGGTGACTGGTATTAATCTGCTGTCCAGTCACTTTGGCCTGGAGCCAGTCTGGTTACACATTACTGACATTCCAGCAGTGGGGGGCAGCTACTACCATCCATACAGTCACTATACTGTAACTGTGTGGAGTGATTAGGAGAATAAAGCTTTCCCACGACACCAAAACGGGCACGGCACTCAATCTGAATAAAAATGCAAGACAAAAACTTCTCCAGGACTCAAATACCTTAAAAAATACTTCAATCACAGCAAATGACAGCAACATGAAACTGTCCATATATTAGATTTCCTAATATGTTTATAATATATTTTTGGGGAATTTTGTTAAGATCATGCAGCGCACATTGACAGGAAATGCGTGGCATGCATTAAAAATCCAGCAGACTGGAAGTCAAACTGGGAATTCAGCTGCTTAGAGCACTTTAGCATTTTATGCAGCATGCATAATACTGCCTCTACTACTGGGTCAAACCAATTATTAGATAAGTTAGAGGATTATGTACTCCTTTGTGGCCTTCTACTTAAATCCCTGCTAAACCCTTCATAAGGAAATGCATACTCTCAGCAATTTAATGTTTAGTTCATATAAGCGATGAGAAATTAACGAGAGAAAGAGAAATATAATTTGTTGTGTGGGTAGAGTGGCCTGGTAAACTGAGCTGGTTTCTATGTTAACACATAAGGTGAGTGAAATGTTACAATTATATAATCATGGACAAGATAAATGTGGAAGCAGAGAGGTTTTGGTGGAGGAGTACTATACCATACTATGGTATGGTGAGATGGATGTTGTGCAGCACTGCAGGTGTAGTTACACATTACAAACCTTACATACAGCCTGCAGCAGTCAGGGAGTATTTGAGGTATTCTCTCAGTGGTTTTACCTACACTGTCTCTGCATTAATTCAAAAGTAAGCAACAGTAATAATTACATTTATATTAAAACCAGTGTTTATGAAATGCTTTGACAGACAGCCACCCGTTAGGGCCAAATATATAACCAAACAATGTTAAAGAAAGTAAAAAAGTGAATGCAATCTTATTTTATGCACTTTTTCAACATAACTCATAAATAATAATAGAAGAATAAATGCCATGAAGTCAATTCAATTCAGCTAAATTTATAAAGAGGCAAATTACAATAATTACATTATAACAGTTTCCTCAACAATGACAGAGAGAAAAAGTGTATTAAAGTCACTGTCACGCTCAGATTTAAAGCTCTACTTTTCCATGCAACCACATTCCACATGCTACATTCATTTAACACTGCTACTTTTTTCTGTTACTGACAAGCTGTTACTGTATTTGATAGCATGTAACTGGAGGAGAGGCTTGGCTTTTGTATTTGCATGTTTCATACAGAAAACTGCTTCTTCTTTTTTTAAACTCCATGTCTCCAAAGATAAGATGAAAAACACTGGTGTGCAGCTGAATGTCAAGTTAAACATTAATCCAGTTTCAAAGTAGGAGCAAGCTCTTGCAAACCCCAGCTTCACCCAGTACCCACACACCACATGTGTCCTGGGTGCTGAGATAGAAAGCAGCACCAGAAGATCAAAGGTGAACCGAAAGGCTTTTCCTCTAAATTGTTAAGGTTTCCTTGTACATTTGAGTAGCTGTGACTTGATCCCTTGACAGTTGAAATTACAATGCCAGATGATGGTGGTATAAAAATCAGACTTTTGGCAAGCGGCTTATACCGCAAACAGCACATTTATGTTGAAATGACAGCGCCTTCTAGTGGCTTCATGGCATCTACAATGGAATAGAATCCAAGCCTGAGGGAGGAGGTTGGAGAGGATGGATGGGTCAATATATTATATTATATTATATTATATTATATTATATTATATTATATTATATTATATTATATTATATTATACTTAAATTCTATCAAAACTCACAGTAAAC
>VUQR01018663.1:0-13493 GCA_015108515.1 Hemichromis elongatus | reverse complement strand
AAGGTTGTATAAAAATGCCTGAAACCTTGGCTGCATTTTTATGTAAATAGTACCATAGAACTTTGTTGTTTGCAAAACTTGAGCATGATTTTTAAAAATGTACAATTTCTATTTGCATTTCAAGTTTTGAAAACGATTCGTTAAACACGTTTTTGGTTTTTACAGTAGAAATATAACTTTGTCTACTCACATTTTAAGATTTTTTGTCTGAATTTAGATCAATTGTGCTAATACATATGTCAAAATGAAAAATATTGGATTGGCAAGATACAGTTTTTAAAGGTCAAATATAGATGTCAAATCAAAAGTAGACAAACGGCCTCAGAGGTTTAAAGACTAAATCAAAGTATTCACCAAGTACTGTTTATATTTGTGTGTATTGCTGCTGCTTTTTTAAGTATTAACTTGGTACCTTTGGGGGAAATAATGGTGATATGATGGACCGATCCATATGGTCACAAAGAATAGCCACATGTTGTTGTGCTACCAAAGTTTCCCGGCTTCATTCAAAATGCGTTTATCGTGAGCACAGACACATTAAACTACTTAAACATTATAAATGGCTTCAAGCTCACACTGAGGCCTGTGGGGCACTGTCAGCCACTGAGACTGTAGACACATATATTATTATATGTGTTTTTGTATAGGAATATTTCATACTTTAAGGCTGCCTGTTTTTTTAGGGGAGATGAACAAAATACATAATAACTGTACATAATATGACCACAGATGATAGATTAAATAAATAGATTTTAGGTAGATGCTTGAGCATTCTTAAAGTCTTATATGTTAAATTTAACTGAGTATGTCATCTGTTCAAAGCCTGTCCCAGTCAGTGCTGTTCTCCGTGTCTGTCTTACTGTACATGAGGTTGATAGCACAAACACTTTAAAGGTGATCATTTAGGACTTGAGCAATAATACAGACAGCAGATGTAGTTAAAAGTCTTACAGTTAGTTTGATTGGGAATTAACTTAAAAAAGAAACGTCTGTCTCCTATTTTTTTTGTGTAAATGTGCTGGAAAAACTTGAAAATGGACATTGAAAGTGCTTTAAAAAGTGCTTGAATTTAACCCTGAGAAAGGCGTATGAACCCTGTAAGAATAGGTATTTGCTGAGACACTAAACAACAATGCTTTTAAAGGACTACAATATATATTTCACAGGGATCTAAAGGTGTGTGCGTGTGTGTGTAGACTTTGTGTTGCCAGTTTCTCTTACCCTGAGGCAGTTGCAGTATGCAAATGAGCCGAGTTTCCCTCTCTGAACTAGTGCAATAGGGACTAGTTCATGATTATTTTACAGTGCAATATGTGGTACAGTTCTCTGACACGTTGTGGCACTTAGGATAGAAAAAGAGGGCTTTGGTTATTGTTAAGCAGTGCATTCTATAGACACTTGTAATAAAAGCATTTCCTTTATGCTATGCAGCTAATGGTTATTACTGCAATTTTATTCTCCTGAAAACATCAACTTAATATGCATGCAAAAATTTATATAAGTGACAAAAATGACATTTTCATAATTAGAACTCCTCAGTGGGATCATACTGCTAAGACGTTGATATAATATTTAGACCTCAGGGGCTCTGGAAACCTCTCCCTCTAGCTGACCTAGTTTAATCTTCGTAAGGCTAGAATTTGATCTCTTATCTTTCTCAGGGTGCTGGAAAAACGTATCCATTTCAAAAGCAATTGATTTTTTTTTTTTTGTTTTCTTGTGTTTTCTTTCCATCTGCAAAGTAGTTTTTGACATGACATTTCCAAATGCTCATCCTTGACTTTTTTTTTTTAAAAACATTTTTTTTTCAATCAATTCAAGCATTTCTTTTATAATTGAATAGTTTCATTTTTAGCAAATTAAGTGATTGATTGCTTTGCCCAGCCAGCCACTTCAAAACCCTGAAGCCTCGGGGTCATAATAAAAAAAACAAAAAAACAACTAAATTTCATTTCTGCATATACACTGCTTTCTACAGGAATGACACAAATGTTACTCGGCTAGAATGTTTGTGACACAGCTAAGGGTGTTCTCATGTAAAGCGCAGTTGTCTCGTACCGTTCTCGATCACTCCCCCCTGCCCTGTCCTCACACGGTCCTTAACAGTCCAGGACGAGGTTCACTTAAATTTGTCTGAGCCACTCTCTTTCAAATGCACAGAAGCTTTTGACATGTGCTCTTGCCCTGCACCAGTTTCATCATTTTGTCTTAATTGGTGATGCTGTGTCGTATCTATTTTTTTTTTCTTGAAAATTACTTGACAAAACGGGTTTAACACGGTATTGGAAATTCATCTAGGACTCATGTGTCTTTGCCACATGAGTCCTAGATCCTAGTTCTGTTTCCAGATCCACTTTGCAACCCTCTGAGTGTACTAGTCAAACAAACTTGACTTCAGGGAGACGTGTGCTCAGGCACGGTTCGGATAACGCTCTAAGACAGGTGCACACTCCACATGTTTGAGGTTCCTCTTATTCTGTGCACAAAGAATAACAGCAATCAGACCAATATCCCTAAAGAAGCTTCAAAAGGTTCGAGATGTAGGTCACCATTTCCTATCAGACCTTAAAGGCTTATTTAATTACATGAAATCAAACAAAATCATGGAAAAAAAATGTGGTTCAGTTTAGGATTGGGATTCTACCCTAAAAATTTTCTTTATGCTTTTGAGTTTAAAGATGGGAGCGATTTGACCCCATTAGTACCTATGTAATAATGAGGTTGTATGCAGTATAAGACTGCTGGAACTTTTTCATGAATTTCACAACTTTTTTTTTGTCTCCCCACCTTGCAGTGCAGTAACCATTTTGGTTTTTTAAACTCTCCCTTTCAGGAATTTTTAATCTCCTACTGTGACGTGCGTCTGCTGTGATTGGTGTGTGTGTGTATATCTTTGTAGCCCTAACACAAAGCACTAGTAAATGATTAAAGTGCACTGCTTAAACATTGGTCATGCACATGGCAGTCTCAGTGTTTGTATGAAGGGGAAAATCCCCCCCTCCACACACACACACTCATTTTCATGCAATCTTTTCCACATTGCCATAATAATCTAAAAGAAATAACATAACTTTATGTTGTTAAATGTGAACTGACAGGTCTTTTGGGTGTTCACAAACTGCATGAATTGACTAAACTATAGCTTCTGTACTTTGTACTCAGATAGCAGTGAGTGTTTTTTGATCAAGGTCAATCCACTGACTGGGGGATATGTATTGAGAAAAAGGTTTAATGAAGTTCTGTAAGAGGTAACAGCAGTGAATAATTTAACAGGCTTGTCTAGTATTTCCATGCTTCAGGATTTGACTGCTCTGTGTATACCATCATGTTTCTGTTCACCTGGATGTAGAGTTTTGAGTGGCAGAAACGTTTCGTCACTTATCCCAGTGACTTCTTCAGTTGTGTTTTTAAAGTTAAAATACAATTTTGCTTGTTATAGGGATGCAGGGAAAATATGTAAAACTCTTGGTAGTTTCTAACACCTCAGTGGAGTTTGAACACAGCTTTAATTCTTGTAGATGATAAAGCAGGAGTTAAAGTATTTTAAAAAACAAACAAACACTTGAATTCAGAGTTGTTTCCATATTTTATACACAATCAAAAGACTGAGTTGCTTTAATTGTGTATTCCTAAAAGTTAATGCCATGTTATTTTGTCTCTGTATCATGTAGCAGGTTATTGCGTTTAAGATTCAAATTGAGGTTGATAAAATCTATTCTTATCATTAATATCTTTCCACCATACCTGTAAATACATCTACTGTATAATGGTGCTTTGAGTGCTGTCGGAATGCTTCCTTTAACACATCTGTGTTATGGCTGATTAAATCCACTGTCCATGCCCATAAGCGACTGCATCTGTTGTACTCCTGACATGCTGATGGCTGCAAAGGGAAAAGGAAGGAAAAGATGCCTGTGGCCACTGTTGGTACAGTGTAATGGCTATCGTAATGATATTTGCTGATGATGGCTGTTTCGTCTACTCACTGCTCACCACTTTCTCTGCTGTTAAAGGCATTTAATGTTGCAGTCCAATTTATCATTTGAGTTATTTCTAAAGACTGATTAACAGCAAAGGTTAATGTAAGCAACTAGAAGCACCAATACGTTTTATAGAATTGAAGACTTTTTTTTTTTTTTTCAATAAGTTTTATGTGTTGACAAGTACTTTTGCCAACTTGCAGTTAAAGTGGTCTTCATGCATGGTAAGTGTTCTGTGGTCACCTTCTCACAAAAGCAGGTGGTGACCGCGCCAGTCAGCACGACATCAGTTTTCACCTGTAAGCGATTCCAGGAAAACGTGCTCAGACAATCAGGCCTGGAGCTTAATGATAGACAAATGATCAACTGTTACCGTAACCAGGCATTTTTAATTTAGGCCATTGTGGCATTGGCTGCGTGACCTTCTTAGGAAAGGGAGCCAGGCTTGTTCCAATGGGTGTTACTCCATAATGGAAGTTTCTATATTAAGGAAGGTTGCTCATTCTTTTAATGTTAGGACAATCTCATTTTGGTCAGTGTAAGTGAAGAGAGTTTCACCCACTTCCTTTGTTAGTGGTACTCCCTTTCTTTGTTTCAGTATGTCTCTTTGTCTCTTTCATTTTTCTCCTTAATCATGTCTTCCTGTCCTCAGTTATTCAGTTGTCTTAAGTTGCGCGTGCACACACACACACACACACACACACACACACACACACACACACACACACACACGTATGTAGATGACACACTCCAGATATTGATGCACTATTTAAACATTTTTTAAACTTGACATATGGCTCTTTGAAAACCTCTGAATTTGAGAAAACTAGTATTGAAAAGGCCACCTACTAAAGTATATAAAAAATGAAGCCATATTAATCCTCAACTTGTAATCAGTTTCTTCCTGTTGTTATTATTTTTCCTTCTTAGTTCAAAGATGTCCACATGAAACAGAAATTTCTGTATTCGTATAAATTCTGGTAGAAAACAGAGAAACCCTGAATCTGAAAATAAGATTTCTTTGTAAAACATTTGTCTCTATTTCTCTCGGTTAACCCGTGTGAGATATTCGTGAAGCTCTATTTTACTTGCCCGCTCTGCTTCTAAACACTGAAAGTTTACCACAGGTGCCTGCTGTGAAGTTGCCTGCTCTTGTTTTGCTTTCTCTAAACCAATTAGCCCCTACACCCTGTTCTTTAAATACCATTCACCATTAAAACACTGATTGGAGATGTTTGCACTGCACATTTTAACAGGTCAAAACTGTTGACGTGAGGCTGGTGGTGAAAGTAATGAAAGATATAGGTTAGACAGCCTCAGGTGTCACCTGAGGAGAAAGTGAAAAGGTTGCTACACCCAAAGGATCCTTTCTGATTGAAACTAGTTTTAATTTGTAATCACAGTAAATAGCTCAATATTTTCAAGTTCAGTCAGTACCAAGAAGAAGACTGAAACCAAAAAAAAGACTCGTCTCCATGGTAACGCCTGGGTCATGCTGTACACATAACTTGATAATTTTTGAATAGGATTCTACAAACCTGGCATCTTGCATGCAGTGTTTTACCAGGAATTTTTACAGAAATGTCGACAGCTAAGCCAGTTTGTGACTCTTGAGTTTTTCCTGAGCCCAAATGGATCCAACATTTCTCTCAGAAAATCTGGTAAGTTTTTTTCATGTGAGCAAGCAAAAGCATTTTCTGAATTCTTTGCTCATATTTGTGTAAAGCTTTTATAATATTCAGGAAGCAGAGTAAATTTTGGAGTTTACCTTTAATTTGTAAAACTTAAACATTTGTAAGCACTTTTAACAATGATCTGTGAACATTTGTGTTTTTCTAAAATCTGTAGGACTCAGTTTTTGATTTTTGTTGTGTCATCTTAATATTTTCTAATGCCACACATCACACTGTTGGATTAATTTTTCTAACTCTGGACCACGTGCATGTTTTTATCATTCAGGCATCTTGGCCAGTGCAGACTAGCGTTGCTGATATCAAACAACAACAGAAAGCTTATAAGATTGCTGAACTTGCAACTGTTCAACAATTAAAAGATGAACTCCATTTTGCCACCTGGGAGTTGAAGAAAGCAAAGGAGGAAAAAGCATCTTTAAAGGAGAGGATTGTCATCCTTGAGGATGCTCACAAACTGGAAGTGAGTAGCCTCAAAGAAGACCTCGAACTCAAGGATGAGGCTCTTCAGAGAAGTGTAAAAAAAGGAAGGGCTCGAACCAAAGCCTACATAGGCATCCTCCATGAACTGACCATCAAAGACAAGGAGGAACCACACTGGAGCAGTGCCTGCCAATCCACGGAGAGGAGCCTGAAAGAGGAGAAGCAAAAAGTGGAGGAGCTCCAGGTAAGCTGTTTCTGCTATCATTTCACTTTACCATCCAGTCATATTTAGTCCTAGCAACTTCTGTCAGACTGATTCACAGTTCAGTAAAATCTCTACATAGGAGCTTGCACCCAATGTTAAGGAGCAGGAAAAGCTGGAAACAAATTTCCTCAAGGAAAAACTGGAAAACCACAAGGGAGAAGACCAGGGAATGAACAAACCAAGAAAGGACCAGAAAAAGCAGCAAGGAAAGGAGGAAAGCAAAGAAAACCTTGAGAGAAAAGGGGACAAGAAGATGGAAGATGAAATGAAAAGTGACGATCTGAACCCAAACCTCTGCCTATTTCCTATCCCTCCCACCGACTCTCTACCCACCTCTTACCCTTTACCCTCTCTCCTTACACCCAAACTCAGCCCCTCTACCTCCTCCCTATCTTACCCAGTCTATTGTGCTCTCTCCTGCTCTTCATCTAGCTCTTATTCTTTGCAATATCTTCTTAGTCTCCACACCTTCCCCCATTTCTCCTCCCAACCTTACCCTGTCTCTGGTGCTCCCTCCTACTATTCACCCTTATTTTCCAAACCTGTTCAGCTCTTCAACTTACTTATGTGTTCATTTTAAAATAAATTTGAAATTTCATTGAACTTACAGTTCTTGTTTGGATCTTTAAATTTTAAATCTATTACAAAATATTACAGTTTTGTCCCAAGTCTCATTTAAGTGATCAAGAGTCTCTTATCAAAAAGGTTTAACTGTGTAAATGTTGGGATAAACATTGTGGATATAAAGGATAAGCTGATGGTGACAGACTTTATTTTAAAGAGCCCACGATAAGAAACTTGTTAAAAAACACACACACACAGACTCAGACGCTAAACATTTAACACAATTAGAATTTTATTATAAATTTTACTTGTACACATTTACTTAACCAGATGTTTGTTGCTTGATTGGCTAAGCATTTCTACCATATATTGTATTGGGACTGAACTACCAGGGCAGCTGCCTCCCATCCTTCTCACCCTGCCTCTCCGGCTGTGTGTCACCTCTGAGCTTTAACACAAAGGGACATACACGATTGACCTGGTTCCAGAGCAGTAACAGAATGTCTGGACACTTTACAGGCGGTAAAGAGAGCTGCACTATTAACCTCCATCACCCCCGCCTCCCTCACTTTCTCTTTCCTGTCATTCTCCACTCTGCCCCCCTTCCACCTCACCATCACTACCTGGAATTGGCTTGGGGTGAGGTGTTGGTGAGAGGGACATCAGAGGGGCAAAAGAGTGGGGTTAAGAGTGGGGTCAGTGGCTTTGTGTGATATATGGCCCCGTTGGTATTATAGGCATGTCCAGCTGTGGTGATCACTTGCTTTAAAGTATACAGTTATTGGACTGATACTGCCAATGACACAGGGTGCAGTTGTGGATGGCGATGGGTAACACCAACAGTAATGAAAGTTAGAGGTGTATTGTTTGTATAAAGCAGTGCTGACGGGAAAGCAGCAAAGTGCTGTGGTCACTGCTACGTCACACTTATATTGTAAAAATGAACTCCACAATGTGTTCAAAAGCCTGTGTTTGGTCACAAAAACTGCTGGATATGGTTAGGGTGAAGGAAAAAATAGTTTAAATAGAGTTTAAATCATAGTCTGTATATAAAAGATGGAAAAAGCCACTTATAGATCTCCCACTGGGTTACGGGCTCCAGTTTTTGAAGCCTTGACCTAGCCTTGACTGTGAAACCAAATCAGCTGCATGCTCTTATTGTAGCGACTTGTCATTCCAGTCAGTACATAAACTGCTTTATTCATCTGGAATCTAATAAGGGAAGTAATTTACAAAATCAAAGTCTGAAGCTCACAAATGTACCAGGAAAACATTTACTGTACAGGTTATAGGAAACACATTCTTCTACAACATTAAACAAATTACAAGGCTCTATTGATGATTTCCAGGATCTAGACACATGCACTTTACATGCAAGCCTGTGAAGGTTGCTTAAATTTGAAATTTAACTTTAGGGAAAGAAAAACAGCTTGCACAACAAAATCTATTGGGTAAACATATGCAGGTGATTTTAAAGGAATGACGGGCTGTAAACGTTAACCCATCATTAAAAATGTTTGTAGTTTTAATAGCAGTCAAAATTACATCAGTATCTACTCTCTTAAATTGCTTTGCTCCCATTTGCATCACAAAGTGAGGCAAGCCTTATCAACAACATTCATGTGGTTGTTTAATTTGACAGACAGCTTTCACATCAGCATAACTGAATCAACCCAAACAAACAGTGAAATTTCCAGCAGTCAATTATCAGACATAGTGGTTTCCTGTATGTTTTCAGGCAGGATGAAATATTGTATTTATTTTCACTAACGTATTTATTTTTTCATTATTTATGTGTCAGCTGTTTTTGTGGTCAAGGTAGTGAAGGAATGGCACAAATCTTGTTTTTGAGACAACCAATGGGAAAAAGTATCCCAATTTGTAAATTTATGATCTCGGTCACATTTGTGCCTCATTGTCTTATGTTAAACGTATATTTGAGTCTCTCTCTCTGTTTAACTAACTGCTTCCAGTTGAGGAGAGACAAATCACTGCTCATTTGGAGGCAATTCTCAGAATGCATCATTTGCCCTGTTCATGGGACGTTTGCCGGGAGAAACCCTTCACATACACGCACAGGAAGAGAGAAAGGATGTGATCAAGAGGAAAGAGTCAAAGAGGCAAACGGGGATCTCAGACAGCAGTGGAGAGTGGCACAGGAGTCCCCATAAAGCCAAGGTTAATTCCTCAGTCTCTCCATCCATCACTGAGCAGCTGAGAATGGGGGGTGGGCGGTATGAGGGTGACATACCACTTTCAGCCATATATATGTGTGATGAAAGGAAAGAGGGGTGGTAGGGGTGACAAGAGAAATACAGTTCTGAAAGACCGGGGAGGTGAGGGGGAGTCTGCATCGCCCCATTGTCTCCCCAAGCACCCATAAAGGGCGTAGGAGGCGAGGGATCATAAGGCTCGTTTGGCAGGAGTTATGGCTGCCAACAGAAGGCGAGTCAGAGCAGACAGGCGGACCGGACCAATGACAGCTCAGGATGTAATTGTCACGGTAACTGGTGGGTACTGATGCCAGTGGGGTCAGGAGCAGTCCTGGGTGGACAGCAGCCAGGGCATCACAGTGAGTGGAGTAGAGACATCACTGTCACTGATGATCAGTGGTCAGCTGAGGCAAGGAGGGTGGTAGAAGTGGTAGCCACCCAATGAGAAAAACATGGAGAGTGACAGGTAGATTCTTTTTACTGAGGTAGCGGTGATACAGGCCAGGAAGGAAAAGTGGAACAGAACAATTGTGGGAAAGCTAGTGTGTTTTAGGACTAGAAGTGTAAATGAAGATGTTAAAGCTAAAGCTGCTGAGAACTCTTTTCTTGTGATTGACAAAAATACCCTAACACTGCTATTTAGTTGCCAATACTTTTAGTTTATGTGTTTAGAGAAATACAGTTGCTCTGCGGGAAGTATTACAGTGCAAAAACTCAAAATCTTACCAAGTATTTGTATTTGTCTTTTTTCTAGTCAAAAAATCTCATTACACTTCAAATAAGACACATTTAGCTAAAGAGTAACATTTCAGTGAGATATATGAACTTGTTTTAAGACAGTGAATCTAGAAACTAGAAATTTTTCACTTGTTCCATTGGAAGATTTTTGCACTTATTTCAAGCAAAAATATCTTGTATTATATATATTTTGGGCATGCAGACTGGAGCAGCCAGGGATGAAACAACCAACCTTCTGATTAGTAGATGACCCAATCTACTTTCTGAGCCACAGATAGCATGGCTAAACTAGTACTTTCTTGGCACAAATCCAACTGATAAAGTTCATACTTGGTACCCTATTTAATGATCTTTAGCCTACCAGCAGTTACTATTCATTTGAAGCCACTATATATCTTTATCCTTTAAATAATAGTTCAAACATTTCAAATTTAAATGTTGTTTTAATTAAAAAATTATTTGCAATTTTTGCACTAATCCATACTTTCATCGAGTTATGTTCCATGTCTTTTTATCCTGCAGACCTTGTGTCAGGCAGGCAGGTGTCATTAAAACCATGCTATGCTTATATTTTGTTCATTCTCTCTCTCTCTTACTCTCACACTCTCTTCCTGCCTCTCTCTTGCTCTGTATGTCTCAGAGGGTCATTTGCCTGTTCAGATGAGATTATGAGCTATAATGGAGGAGGTGTGGAGTGCTGAGACAAGGAAAAATGGCCTACCGTGCAGATAGGAGATTTGATGGTTAGTCAATAGCTTTTCTCTGTCATCAGAGAGAGAGAGGAGGAGAGCATGGAGACGAGCATGCACGGACCTTGATTCTGTATAGGAAATGCATTATTTTCTTGAAGACTACCTGAAACGGTCTCGGAAAATCATTTTAGCATGAACTAACCTTGAACATTCCCATACTTATGTAAATGATCATTGTCAGTGGTAATCAATGAATGGAATAGCCTTGAGGTTCTTAAATGTTATTAAGAACATTTTCAATTTAAACAGCATTTCTTTGTCAGGTTGGTTATAAAAGCCTTGTAAGATGAGATGAGAGGTCACATTGTTACTCCATCTTTACTTTCTGTAAAGCTGTTTTACAGTTTTACCGTGGATTATTTGCCAGACTACTGGTTGGCCACAAAATTTCACGAAATCTCTGCTGGTTGTCTAACATTGTCTCAGTAACCATAAAGGTGAAATAACTGGTGGTGACACAATGAGAGTGTGAGCTGAGATAAACTTCCAGCTTCCAGCAGAGCAATTGAAACTCTACCTGGATCAAAGTCCATTTAAAAACTTCCATTTAAAATCAACAACAGCTCTCAAAAAGACACCAAGTCAGGGCTTTCTAATGCATTTTTCTGGTATCATTCTTTAAAGTATTTCTCTGTTAAAAATGTGACTAAGACCAGGACTGTGGTATCAGATTCTTTGGGTCCTCTGGAGTATGGACAGGGCATTTGTTAATTAGTCCTACTGAGGACGCTTGATAATATTGGTGACTGGTTATCTTGGATGCCTGCTCAACATTTTGAATTCTTTTTCATATTCTTTCAGCATTTGCTGATTATTTTTTTGGTTGGAAATATTGTCCTTTGACCACAGGGTGCTGCCATTATGTGTGCCATTGCCATGGAAATGACAATCTGTGGCGTTTAACAATCAATCAAACTTCTAAGGTCAATAACTCAGTGAAACAAGGAATCTTTCCATCTGTAAAAGGCAGCAAGCTGGAAATGAATTATTTAATTTTTGAATCATTGACTAAATTTGACAAGAATTATTTTCTTTGCTGTTGTTTTGAGAGGAGTGCACAGGAACCATCTACAAAGTACAATCATTATGTCAGTGGTTCAGTTCAGATAAATTCAGTTTGATTTATATAGCACCAAACTTCATACTGTGGATTAAAGACTCTACAATAATACCAACAAAACCCCAACAATCCGATGAGCCACTACGAGTAAGCACTTGGTGACAGTGGGAAGAAAGAAACCTTCAGCAGAACCAGTCTCAGGGAGGGGCAATCATTAGGTGTGAGGTGACTTAGACAGGAAATACACATTGTGGAAGGTATCGCAAAAATTAATTTGGAAAACCAAACAAATGTGTTTGAGCATATAAGCAAAGTGAGTTGATGTAGCGCTCTGCTGACGTTTAAGAGGACTAAGTTAAAGGTTTGGTCCTATGTTAGATGCTAAGAGTGCTGATGAAGAGTAGAATGAGAGAAAAGAGTATTCTTTGTGCCTGCAGAACACGCTGAAAGAAAATCATGTCACAACAATTATCCACTGTTCAATAGCAAATGAAAGGTGAGTTCGCTTTTACCTCAGTGTGAGGTATGAGAACACCAGAGGAGGAAAAATATGCCGGGAAGCAACGCTTGCCTGTGAGCTGTCAGTCCACATCTAGACCGGAATGTGTGGTGAGCTTTACCTTATGACTGTCCTCATGACGGTTGTGTCTGAGTGGAAAAAGGACAGTGACATGAAGCACTTGAGGGACGAAGTCCTCGATCAGTGACAGGAAGCATGAATGACACCTGACACACGGCCGTCCTCAGAGTGCTGTCTGCTTCTAACAGCTGCTCAGAAAAAGACGTATGATTAACCGGACCTGACACAAACACAAGTGAACACACACCTACACGCTCACACCCAGAGCCATGATAACACAGCTGCTAATAAATGTGGCTCAATAACACAAATTTCTTTCTGATTACAATAATACTACTACTGCTGCAACTGACTACATTACTGTATCAAAACAAACAAACGAAATATAACCATGATAAAATATGGCAAATACATAAATCTTTGGCAGGGCTAACATGACACATCTACAGAATCACCAATTAATCTATCGCTACCAATTCCATGCCTTTTCACTGTGAGAGGAAGTCAGAACATCCAGACAAATACACATTCAATTTCCACACAGAAAGGCTGTGGCCAGCTGGTGATCTTGAAGCCAGGACCTTGGGGCTGTAAGTCATCATTGCTAACCGCTGCATCACCATCCTTCACTCACCTCTTTTCATTCACCATGTATTTGTAAAGTACTTTGCATTCAATCTTTATTATTATTATTTTTTTAATTTTTAATTTTTTTGCCTGTCCCGTTTGGCTCTTTAACCATCAGAATTGTTGTCGGAAGGCCAAAAGGCCTAGCGGTTTTACTTCACCAAATGGATCATCATGGGCTCACCATATTGATCCATTTGATTGACCTTTATTATAAATATGTATTTGTTTTATTTTATTTTCAGCTGTTACAGGCGGGACAGACAGGTATACATACAGATAGGACAGGGAGAAAGAAAGAGAAGGAGAGAAACAAGAGCAGAGGGGGGATAAGATAGTAAGAAAAGGTAAAAGTAAGAAAATCCCTGGATCACCTGTTGAGAGAGAGAGAGAGAGAGAAAAAAAAGAAGAGAAAACAAACAAGAAAAAGAAACATAATATAGACAACCTTTTTTTGCAATAGACTGGTAACATTATATATTAGATAGTAAATATTAAATGTTATTGTGCAGCACGTAAGATAGACTGTACACAATGTGCTTTGAAGTAGCAGCCAAGAAAGGTGTGATTTGTGTCTGTGAACACCCGTGTGTACACACC